>JNHW02000141.1:0-26632 GCA_001691775.3 Amanita inopinata Kibby_2008
ATAGCACTCTTGGAACGGTCGCTCGCTGAACCAGACAGAATCGTCGGCGAACTGCTCCAACCTGGAAGTGTCATGGCTCTGCGTAAACTTGGGCTAGAATCGTGCCTAGAGAACATGGATGCCATCACAGTCAATGGATACTGCGTTTACGACAACGGCAAGTCTGTGCATATACCCTATCCGGACGGCTATGAAGGTCGCAGCTTTCACCATGGACGATTCATCATGAACCTGCGTGCAGCGGCGAAAAGGGCAAAGGGCGTAGATGTCATAGAGGCAACGGTGACAGATCTGCTAGAGTGCAACTTTACCAAACGCGTGATTGGCGTACGCGCGACGAGGAAGAGGGCTGTTGCGAGTTCGAGCACCCGCCAACCAGTGGAACTTCCCGCGATTGATTCAAGCTTGGACTGTGAAAAGGAGTCGTTCTATGCGGATTTGGTTGTCGTTGCCGATGGGTGTTTCTCGAATTTCAGGAATGCGGTTCTGGGGGACAAGTTGAAATCGGAAACAAGAAGCCATTTCGTTGGTGCGGTGCTGGAAGATGCAACATTGCCGATACCAAAACATGGAACTGTGGCGCTCGTACATGGTTTTGGACCTGTTCTCCTATACCAAATCTCGGAACGCGATACCAGGATGCTGGTTGACGTCAAGGTACCGCTCCCAAAAGACCTCAAGGTAAGTATATGCGCATATATTCCTGTTTGTGTTGACTGATTTCGCTTAGGGGCATATATTGAACAACATACTCCCTCAACTACCATCCACCGTTCACCAATCCATCCGCAACGCTCTCGACAAAGACCGACTACGACGCATGCCCAACTCATTCCTGCCTCCTATACAACAAGGCAGATCTGGCAGAAAGGAGGGTGTCATCCTCCTTGGCGATGCATGGAATATGCGGCATCCCCTAACCGGCGGCGGTATGACGGTAGCTTTGCACGATGTTGTGCTTCTCCGTGAGCTCGCGTCGCGCCTTGACAATCTCAGTGATTGGAATCGTATGCGTGATGGACTTTATCGATGGCACTGGCATCGGAAGCCTCTGTCGTCAACGGTCAATATCCTAAGTGTGGCCCTGTATGACTTGTTCGGAGCTGATGGTTTGTCCCCACGGTTGTCGAACATATATGATCGATTCTTACATACTCTGTCAGATGAAGAGCTCGGTATCCTGAGGACAGGTTGCTTCAAATACTTTGAACGAGGTGGTGAATGTATCAATGGACCTGTTTGCCTTCTCTCGGGGTAAGCATAAGCATATCAATACGTTATCATGTCTATGTTTTGACTGTTTTCTATCAATGCAGCATCGTACCGTCGCCTGCGCTTCTTGCATACCACTTTTTCTACGTTGCCTTTTACTCGATATGGGTACTTTTTACACATCCACGGCCTGTGCCAACGCCACCAGGAGAGAAACCGAGACTGGCCGCTGCACGCATAGATGAATACCCTGGACTATTGATTAAAAGCGTCCGAACCGTGAGTCTGAGCATTCAAGACGACAGCCACACGTATTAATCATGTTTTGCTAGTTCTGGACTGCATGCGTCGTCTTTGGTCCCCTCTTATGGTCAGAAATCAGATGGTGGTCTCCTCAAGACAGCGCGATGCGTTCAAAAGTGGTCGCGGGCGCAGTTTTGTCTCTTGGATTGGCCGTGATGGGTGCTTGTGTTGGATGGTGTTGGATAATGCGCTATGGAGTCGTTGGATGATATCACGCTTGGAATTGGACTTGTCATGTATATTTGTTATCGGCTAGAGTATCTATTTACATTACACACTTACATATTGCTGTCGTAGTCATCTTATGACGACTCTAGATCTCAATTGACGTCGTGCTGTCCGCCAATACCAAAGTACTTTAATGGCTATTAAAAATCTTACGAAGGCATACACTTGAAAATGTGACTATTACACAAGCTAGCCAAGAACACCAGGGAGATGACGAAGACTCTGGATACCTGTGAACAGTGAGCCGATGATGAGGCATCAAGACTTTTGTTAAAGAACTTTACTAGGGGGGCACACAGTCTGTTGAGCCTGTTCATCCTTACATCCTTAGTGCTGCGAAGTCCATGGATGTCCGTTCCCACGATATACAACATCACCTTGACGAGAGGATGATTGCCCGACTATCGGCGGGCACGGCTAGATGATGTCCGTCTAATGGGCCAGGATCGACATGATGCCGAACAGATCATCAACATGGTCAAGGTGCGATATCATCTGGTAATACTTCCCTGCCAATATCAGTGAGATCGCTCGTTTTCGCTTTGTTGAAATCGGTTGTCGTTCATTGGCATGGGCAGAAGCCTAAAGAGAGTATCACGCTCGTTCTCAGTCTCTGGCAAGGGAATTGGGCTGACATGCACCTTTCTCTAGAATTTGGTATTCGTGAGTGAGCTGGACGCCATCACGATGTGCATTTAAGACGAGGTCTCGAGCGTAAAATGGGCAATTGTAGTATACACTCATCTGATGATTTCAGCCTAAATATCAAGGGTGTAATATACATGATCTGTCATGGTGGGGTCTGGGACTTGTGACTGAGTTAAGTGACTGTCAACTAGCCAGATACTGGTAACAGTCAAGTCGTACCACCAGAATGCAACGAGACGTTCCGACCAGGGTGTTGAAAAAAAAGAAGGAAGCATACGGATGCGAATTTTGCACTATACAGTTGGTTCGCAAACAGACGTGGCGAAACAATAACTTAATATTCCCAGCCATGCAGAAAGTCGCTGGCGCAGTAAAACAACAGCCAAAAGAGAATGTAACAGCGTCCAACGATATCGGGATAATCGAGAGAAAGAGAGCAAAAGAACCTCGCACGGGTTTGAGTATTGGCGTCACGGGTCCCCTTCCTCACCCTCTCGGCCTCATAGGTCCTCTTCCTCGCTCTCTCGGCATCATGGGGCCCCTTCTTCACTCCCTCGGCCTCATACTCCAAATCTCCATCACCGTCTGCCCCGCCCTCTTACACATAACCGCACACGTCTCCCTCCCATACGCCACCTTCCACACACTCTCACTCGGCTCACTCAACTCCCTCACATAATTTCCCGTCTTCGTCTCAAACAACCGCACCCGCCCATCATTCCCGCCCGTCACCAGAAAGTTGTTGTCAAACTGCAGTGAGGTAACGGAAGAGTCGTGAGCGGCGATGCGATGTAGAACAGAGTAGGTTGAGAGGGAAAAGGTGATCACCCGTCCGTCCGAGCCGCCGGTGGCAAGGATGGTGGGTGACAGTTGAAGTTGGCAAACAAGGGCGGTGTGGCCTTGGAGGAGAGCGAGACATTGCCTAAGAGAAGGTAAGAAGGACATGAAGGGAGAAAGGAATGAGGTCTTTACCCTGTGTTTGCATCCCATACACGCACGGTTGTGTCCAACCCTCCTGAAGCAATTCTAACCCCATCAAATGCCACAGAATATATCTGGTGGAAGTGGCCCCTCAAGACATGAATGCACTCTCCTGTGTCCACATTCCACAACTGTCAAAGAAGAGTTCAGAGATAAGAAACGGGAAAAAGGAATGTGCAAGACTAACCCGACAGGTTGTATCATAACTCCCACTCACAACCCTATTCCCGCATACATCCAAACACCTCACACTCTGGTGGTGACCTTCCAACACCCTCAGCATCTTCCCGCGCTGGATATCCCATACACGCAAGGTTGTGTCGCGTGATCCCGTTACTGCGATTGGCCTATTGTCCAGCACACGTATGCAGCGGATAGTCGAGGTGTGTCCCGGAAGTTCATATATGCATAATCTGACAGTTCGCAGAATAAGGGTTAGAACAGATTCGTACTCGCAAGAGCAAATAGGAAGCACTTACCCTGACTGGACATCCCATACCCTAAGCACCTTGTCACATCCCCCACTGACGACGAGTGCATGCGGCTGGCCCCATCCTTTGGAAGCAAAGCACTGGTTTCCATTCGATGGGGACGAGGTATTTGAAGGGTCATTCCTCGGTCGAGGCGCAGACGATGAAGACTTGGCCTCATCAAGGTCGTGTCCTAGTCCGAGAGCAAAACGCAAAGCTGGAGGAACAGTGTGTTCCAATGATGATGGTTGCGCACTACTGCTCCCGGCATGGCTGTTGCCATTGGCGCCAATGTCGAGACTTGCGATACCGGCGCTAATTCTTCTTAACTGACCATTTCTTATCACACCTGTTGCCGCCAAAGGAAGCTGTACGTTTCCTTGCTCCGAGGGTGGTGAAGACGGGTGTCCTCCACGACTTACCAGACACACACCCCACACCCCTGATTCGTGTCCCACCAACGTCCGATGCAGAACACCCGTCTGTGCGCTGAACACGAGAATTTTGGAGTTGGCCAGGCCAACAACGACCCACTCTCTGTCGAGTGCGAGGGAGGTGATTACACCACTGTCAGGCGTGATGACAGGCATGCGGTGGGAACGAAGGAGATAGCCACCGTGTCTCCAATTCATCACTAGTGATCAGCGAACGGGATGAGTATATGCGCATAAAAAAAAGAAACATAGTGGACTCAACTGGTCATGTATGAAATCTTAAAATGCTGTTGATACATTGGTAATGATGGCTTTGGCTTTAGCCAGTGTGGGAACATTTTAGAGTAACTCGGCTCTCTATCATGCGAGCTGTCGCTGATGGTCCTTGAAATCTCATTGAGCGGACTCCAGGGCTTATCGCCATGGGTCCTATACGTATCCGACTGCGTTCTTCTTCTCTCGTCCTCTTGAGGCCACTCATTATCATCAATTCCGAAACCATACCACGTACACATCCTCTTCCAAACAAAGTCATCTTTGACGAGTTTGTTCCAATATTTACTCACTTGGGCTGCTCTGGCCAATGTTCTTGGGTCGTCGATGTACCCCAATATATGGATGGCGAGCTCAGGAGGGAGGGAGTAGAGAAAATCGCGCCTTAAACGAGGAGCGATGGCAGTGGAAATGAATAGCAGTTCAGAGGGTGTGCAGGATCGAAGGACCTCGGAAAGGAATTGACGTCGGACGGGAGAGTCGCGTGGAGGTATTGGGTAGGTCATGGAGAAATGTAGACTGGATGTGAGGCCGGTTGAGCGGTGCCAAGGCATATTGTGGGCGGTCGCCACATCATGGTTATTATTGGACATGGTGCTGGAATTGTCGGTGTCTGGGGCACGTACTGACGGACCCGGTGAAGGTGCGGGTGTAGGTGGTGATGTGTATGGCATGTAGTAAGTTGGCGATTGAGCTACTGGGGTATTCATTGTGAGCCGTGACATTGCAGGTTGGTGGTTGTGGCAAGAGTTGTTGACATAGTCGGCATCGTATCGGTCCGACGATTCTTCTGCCATGGGTTTGAGGCTAACGGGACAATAATGGTGTAATGTGGCACAATCAAGTGAAGCGGCCGTTTGAGGTAGATGTATGCGACAGTATTTATATCAGTCTTTGTGTAGCTGAGAGACCACCAGGTCAAGTTAGTAAGGAACAAGAAGAGGAGAAGAGGTTAAATACAGGGATTCAACGTGTGAGTTGGCAGTAATGGCCAGGCCTGGTTGTGCAACACCGTTTCCCTCCCCTGAATCTTTTTGATGCGCGGAGGTAAGGGTCGCCTTGCCTTTGCCTGGAAGTCTTGAGATGAAATCTACCACGAGTATTGATAACTGATTCGCAAGATTTCTCGAGAGCTCTCAGGTCTGTGGAGATGGTTGAAAAGTCCAAGGGACGACCAGAGAAGCTGACCTCTGCGATAACATGGGCCTTTGACAACCCGATTTAGTAAATTTCAAAATAAACACAAACTCTTTGTCCCTCTCTCTCAGAACTGACAACAACTTGGTTGCTGCGCTTGCTTATTGTACCAGCGCAACTTTTACGTCGAGACGGCAACAATTGAGGGTCTCAAGCAAACACGAGCGTGAGGACAAGAAGTTAAAGCTCGGCACTCTTGTTAACATTGAATAGTAATCATTTATACATCTACATGACCCTCGATGCAGAGCATGCATGACAAACGAGCACATGTGACTCTCATGGCCCTTTCGATTCCGGTTCAAGTAACAAGCAGATCTATATATCTAGGAAGCCTCAGGGATTTTGTTCCCGCGTCTATCTGTTACCAGCACTTTCTCTCAGATGAATGAAGTGGGCGTCTTTGCACCTCATACGACCGAAACTAGCGCGTGCCTATTTCGGATTTCTATATATCTGCAGTGATGTGCAAGGTTTGAACTTTGGGCATGTTGTATTATGGACACCCAGAGCATTTGCGAGCGATCAAGGTCTGAATGTCCGTTCATCCAGTCAAGTTGAATCTAGTTCTGTACGAGAGCTATGGCCCACCTCGTCCTCATGGTCTGTCAAAAATTTGTCGATCTAAAAACTCTTGAGTGATTTTCATTTATCGCATATCACGGATAATTTATCGAAAAGCTGTGCGCAGCGTTGTCCTAAGCTTCCATTTTTCAAGCAAAAGAAACGTTGCCGCGGGCCCTTGATCTTCTTCCCTAGTCACTGAACACCAGCCCGGAGAATGCGTGTGCGCATAGGCCTGAAGGCCCAAGGACACTTCACCTGTTTCGTCTACACGCCTTGGCTGTTTCAAAGCCCAACACATTTCAGCATTGGAAGACCAAAAATAAGCTACGCTACGTATGCGTTTCCTACGCTGCAGACGGTGAGTGTGTTTCCATTTCCTCACAGCCTGCGAGGAAACTCCACGCATGCGAAGCATCAATAACGTTAACTTTCTGCCCCCTCCCACGTTTAAAGTGCTGCCCACTCAACTTGCTCACCCATTCAGATTATTGGCAGGCACTGTCATATGTCTTTGCATATTACATGCGCCCAATTTACCGCGCATACGTCATTCACGTTCTCTTCCATTTCGTAGCATTGCAGCATGGTCTTCCAACACCGTTGTGATGCAAAAGCGCACCTGCGCTGGAGAAGGAAGACAAAGATAAGACTGTCCCTCTCTCTATGTCCGCTGAACAAGAAACTTCCCCAGTTCGATTCTCACTTCCTCCGAGTCACCAGCAATCACTCTTGCGAAAGGTGCCTTTTACAACTGTTTTGGTCTTTGTGCTTGAATATTATCTTGCCAGTGTGATCGCAACAACTTCCGTTTTTCTATCCACGTCTCTGGTCTTGCCAATGTGTATGTTTTTCTCCCATGATGCGATCGAACAGGTTATGGCATTCAAAGCTCGCTAGAAATGGTTTGTTATTCCCACCTCTTGGCACTGGCGGGAACTCTGTCTCGAGGCCTGATAGCGGACAACGCCCCAGTCGACGCTCAGGAGCACATTTGGAACTGATACTGTACTGCACGGTACGCTACCTTTAGAGGGTCGGCGACAAGCCCGACCCGTGTCTTTTTTTGTTCAAGGTTCAGACAAGGTAAGAATAACATCAATTGATGAGGTGCAGTACTGTATGCTCCGACGAGGATGAAGTCTGAGAAATCAATCACCCCGAAGCGGAAAAATACTTGATTGATCCGGAGGCTCGTTAATGATATGATATATCCAGAGAACATTTTTGACACGGAATCTGAGCGTAGTACTGATTGAGAGATACTGCTTCAGCTGCTGTTTTGATCATGCATCTTGTGTTATAATCCATCGCAATTGGGTTTTGCACAAACAACTTGAATGGCCTCGACATTTGACGTTGGCCAATGTAAGTGGTACCAGCAGCTATACATCATTGGCTCTTGAAAATAATGACCATCACTGATGCAAAAGGTGAACATGGCACGAGAACATTGATATGCTGATGAAACTGTATACCCTGCTGGAAGCTCGAAGACAGGGCCTGTTACCGGACTGCAAGCGGAGTACGGATCACTTGGAGTCCGCCGCGTTGGTGTTTGAATGGTGAATACGAAGTACCATTAGGGTACAATACTCTACGCTTTCGACGAGGATGGAGTTTGAATGGCTTCGGCTGCTGTTTGATTATGCCGCCATCCACCACAGTTGGGTTTTTCTTCCCACCCATCGATCTAGCACAAGCTGAATGACCTCGGCCTTTCGCTGGCCAGACGGTACTGGCTCTTAAAAACAATGGTCCATCACAAACGGTGTGCTAATAGGGGACAAGAACATTGATGTACTGATGAATCTGTTTAACCCCTTAGATACTCGTGTTCATCCTCATCATGTCAACCATCGTATACTCACATATTGGCAATACAGTTCTCCGATCTGTAAATGCCGTGCAGTGGATCATAAGAAAAGAAGCTGTTGAATGGGACCCTAATACGCTTCCCCCCTCCCCATCATCCCGCTTTCTACCTTTGTTCATCACATCCTTCCCCCTCCCCTCCCCCCACCTTGTTCCTTCTCCGGCTTTGTGTTGAACCCCAGATTTACAGATTGCTTGCGTGTCTAGTGACAATTTCATGAGTCACACCAACCTTGAGAATCGCGCTCTCTTCCATGCCTCCACCTGGACCGCGACGATAAGGGACACAACGACAACGCTGGACCCGTCGCTGGGAGCGCTGGTGAACGAGCTAGCCAAGCTGTTGAGCCCATTATACACGACGCTCATCGTGACATGCGTCTGGTCTGCAATGCTGGTACCGCTTTTGGTCGCCCTTTTCTTTTTCTCAAACAGGGCGCTGCGGCGGAAGCCAATCTTTATCGCGAATGTATTGTCGATATTGCTGGGGTTGGCGTTATCGGCGGTGATTATTGCGCTCATGGTGAGTATATGCGCGCGAGTGTTGGGTTTGCTAGGTATATTGACGGTTTGGGTACTTAGATGTCTGTTTTGCTGCATCCCCTCGATCCGCCGAGCAGATCCCTGAGTCTCGTATTTGCATCCTTTCTGTGTTCATCGTCGGTATTGGTCGAGTCGGTTCTGCTGATCCGTTTGTTGGCCGTCTATCCGTACGGCAAAGTGCCCCTCAAAATTTTCCTGGCCATATTTATCCCGATTGGACTGCTCAAGACCGCCCGAGTTATCAACATCATCATCTACCTCGTCGACTTGTCGAGAATCTTAAAGCCCGGAGTAAACACATTGCTGTTGCTTCAACAGCGATGGACCGAATTTCCGAATTACAAGATTGAGTGGTTCCTGCAGGTGGTCGACAATACGTACGTGTTTTGAGCATTGTGCGAGTGATTTGCAAAAGTTAATCTCATACGTACCCTCTATGCTTGTAGGAGTGCTTCAGTCTTGTTCCTTGTGCGACTCAACAAGGGGCGGATACTGGCGGGTCAAAGCGGCGCGGTACATGGCGGCAGCTGGAGTGCACTGCTGGAAGCTCTCTTCTGGATCGCCGTGTCCAATTTCGTGATACCCGTCGTGCTGAGCGTCGCCCAGCTCGTGGTTGTCTGGGTAGACCAAAACATATTTGATGTGGTGCCCATCTGTCTCGTTAACATCTATGTGGAGATTATTGGTGTGCTTTTGGCGACTGTGTGGGCTGCGGGGACGAAATGGCAGGAAGAGGCGGAGGGGAGTGTTGGTGAGAGGGTTGAGGGTAGAGAGAAGACGGGGCCTGTGCTTTCGACGATTGCATTTGCGTCCCATGCGTCTTCGCCGTCGATTCGTTCAGAGCTCTGAGTGCTTGCATGTTTAGAAGAGTGTACGATCTTGGGTGCGGAGGTGTAACTAATCCTATTGGCATTGCTTCATAATACCGGACGTTTGTTCTGTAATTTTGTATGCAGCTTAGTTGGTATGGAGTTTCCTTTTGACAGTCACGCCCCTAACCACGATTTGTTCTCCCGATGGGCCGACGCATACAAGATAACTTCACGATCCACGTCAACCCTGGACAGTGGAATATATCAAACTGCATCATAGATCTCGTCATTCGCTCTCCATTTCTACACACCATTGACTGCTCCTGAAATGACCGCAGAATACAAACAGTCCTCGGAAAACTGATGCGTTAGTGAGGCTCTCCACCCTTGGGTTATTTCAATACCCATGTTCACATCCATCATGACAATCAAACATTAGTATGTGAGCATGGACTGATGGTTATGATTGGGCCATTCTAAGCTATTTGTTTGACTCAGGGAGCCATAAGAAAAGACCGATTCTCGAGTATCGAGCTTTTCGGCATAATTCCTTTCCTCCGTATTCTGCTCTTCATCCTTCCCTCTTTTTTGGACCGGGATTTGCAAATCGCCTATTTGTGTAATAGGCTCGTGATACATGACGACCGCGTCTAACCTCAATTATCTTCATGCTAATGTTTATGCTTCCGTATGGGCGACAAGAGACATGATACCAGACGACTCGCTGAAAGCAGTGGCAGACGAACTGGCGAAGCTACTGTATCCCTTGTATAGGACGCTCATCGTGGCATGTGTCTGGTCTGCAATGCTGGTGCCTCTCTTGGTCGCCCTCTTCTTGTTCTCAACCAAGAGAATGAGACGGAGGCCTATCTTTGTGGCAAACGTGTTGTCGATATCGTTGGGATTGGGATTGGCGGCAGCGATCATTGCGCTTATGGTATGTGTTGGTCGCGATTGGCGAGCGTGGCTGACGTCTGGCGCGCTAGATGTCGGTTCTGCAGCATCCTCTTGATCCACCGAGTAAATCCCTGAGCCTCGCATTTACATCCTTGCTTTCTTTGTCGCCAATGTTGGTCGAGTCAATCCTGCTTATCCGACTGCTGGCTGTCTACCCGTATGAAAGAGTGCCTCTCAAAGTGTTTCTTGCCATCTTCATCCCAATCGGTCTGCTCAAAACCGCCCGAGTCATTAACAGCATCACCTACCTCGTTTATCTGTCCAAGGATTTGGTGCCTGGAGTTAACACGCTGCTGCTGCTGCAAGAGCGCTGGACCAGGTATCCGAACTACAAGATTGAGTGGTTCTTACAGGTGGTCGATAACACGTGAGTCCCGGTCAAGTGTATCGCAAGATAGTCGATTCGACGTATGCTTACAGGAGTGCGTCTGTTTTGTTCCTTGTGCAACTCAACAAGGGACGAGGGGTGGCGAGCCGGAGCAATGCCGTGCCTGACGATAATTGGAGTGGGTTCCTTGAAACCCTGTTTTGGATTGCTGTGTCCAACTTTGTGATACCTGTCATGCTGAGCATTGCCCAGCTTGTGGTCGTTTGGGTAGAGAAAGACATATTCGACGTCGTTCCAATTTGTCTCGTCAATGTCTATGTGGAGATTATCGGAGTGCTTTTGGCGACGGTGTGGGCTGCGGGAACGAGATGGCAGGAGGAATCGGAGGAGGGAGAGAGGACGGATGTTGTGCTCACTGCGATTGGGTTTAGGGACGGCCCCTCGTCCACTCGGTCGCGGCTGAGCACGTGCGATGAGCGGCGTACTGCGCAGGACAAAACGTCCGTTGAGTGACGGGTCTGTTCACCAAACCGTTAGGGATTTGTGTAGATAAGAGCCATTCCAGAGATTACAAAAAAAGACGGCGAGACAGACCTGGTCATCGAGTGACGTCGACCTACGTAACCTCCACTCTCCACAGCGTATAAAAGGATTGAGTATCAGATGAAATGTCCAGCCTTGCTTCTCCAGCGCCCATGGCTCTCCCACTTCAGGCCCTCACATTTGCTCACCAGTGCGCCTACTCTTGGCTCTACTCGGTGCCAGAAAAGACGCAGGATCCTATCAAAATCGGCGTCCTCTCTTCTGCCAATATCAATGCAGCATCTAGTTTGTTTCTCGACACTCCCCTTGTCTCAGCGTGTCTGACAGCCAAGCACAGTCATACATCCAGTAGAATCCCATGCAGACGTCGTCCTGTATGCGGTCGCCTCTCGAGATGCTGCCACGGCACGTTCACAGGCACGCAAGTACAAGTTTCAGAAATCATGTGGTTCGTATGACGAGCTTCTTGCCGACCCTGCCGTCGACTTGGTCTACATTTCTGTCCCCAACGGACTCCACTTTGAGTGGGCCTTGAAGGCGCTCGAAGCAGGCAAGCACGTCCTTGTCGAAAAACCAATCACGTCGAATGCGTTGGAGGCACAGAAGTTGGTAGAAAAGGCGCATCAGGTTGATAGGGTTTTGATGGAAGCCTTTCATTGGCAATTTCATCCCGCTGCACACCGTTTTCGGCAGCTTTTGGATGAACATGCGACGAACAGTGGCCGTCGGTCGGATGACAGGTTTGCTACCTCCAGCGATGGCAAGTATGGTCGCATTCTGAAGACAAATGCCTGCATGACATCCACTCCTGCTGTGCCCAAGGGCGACATTCGGTGGCAGTACGATCTTGCTGGCGGGAGCTTGATGGACATGACGTATGTACTGTCCTTTACTCGTTATGCCTTGCGCGCCGGTACGCCGGAAGCCATCCTGTATGCCAGTTCTCGGCCTGCAGCGGTGGATCCGCGTGTGGACAGCGCCATGAACGCGACGCTTCGATTTAGCTGCCCTGAGGACGAGGAGCATAAAAGCGGGGGTGGGAGTGTAGACGTGTACAGCACCATTTACACCGACATGGTCCGAGCATGGTGGGCTGGAATCATTCCTCGACTCTGGGAGCTGCCCTCGATTTTTGTGGAGACGGAGCGAGCAGAGATTTATTTTTACAACGCGATGCTGCCGCATCTGTATCACTATATTTCCATCAGGGACAAGGCAACCGGTCACACGACGTATGAGCATAAGTATAGCGGAGGTCCGCTGTGGGGCGAAGGTAGAGGTCAATCACATTGGTCGACGTATCGATATCAGTTGGAGGCGGTGGTGGATCGGCTGAGGGGACGTGAGCCGGCGCATTGGATTACTGGGAACGAGAGCATTGCGCAGATGGAGACGATTGACTGGGTCTACAGACAGAGCGGAATGCCGCTGCGACCGACGAGTCCGTTGGCTGGCTAAAAGAAATTGGGTTAGATGTGTATTCTGAACTGTTTCCATTTCTATTGTAATAGGTCAAGTTGTATTATAATGGCGCGTATCTATTACTGTATTCGCCTGCACGTGCTACTACCTTTTTGGTTCCGTATTTGAGCCTTTTGCTGGGTTTCTCTGGCTTTCTGCCTCTTGTCTCTGCTACAACGACTGGTGCTGCCGCTGCCATGAAGATCGAACTCGTAGAGGTCAGTTGGAACAGCTCCATCGATGCCTTTTCGTCGCTGAGCTCTTGGCCAGATCACTGATCCGGGACTGGCATACATGTGTCTCGGGGGTTTTGTAGTAGCTGTACGTCGAGCACGGCGGTCTTTGTTGAGGATTTTCTGTTTGCCTGACCAGCATGAAACAGTTTTCCATGATTTCGCTGTTTGCAAGAGAGAAGGTACATATGTATTCAATCTCTTCTTCTCACCATCAACCCCTCCCTCGCCTTTCCCTGTCCTCCCAAAAACATGCACCTTCTCTAACCAAGATGATCTCAAAAAAGCTGAAGCAATTCCTTTTTTTTTCCATACCTGCCGCGCCATGCCTGTCTGCCTGCGATCCCCTCCGTGCTTCCCATGCCTCCCACGCACCCACGCTTCCTTCCCCGTGTTCTTAAACTCTTACTCATTCCGATCGGAATCTCAAGCTCTACATCAATGAAGTCATTCTAGGCACCGCTTTTGGCATTCTCATGGGCCCGCATGTAGCGGGCATCTTTGACCCCCGCTCGTGGTCGCGCGAGGTGGACGTTATTACGCTGGAGGTGATGCGGGTTGTGTTGGCCACGGGATTGTTTGCGATTGGGGTGGAGCTGCCGAGGTCGTATATGGCGAAGCACGCGAAAAGCTTGTTGGTGTTGATCGTTCCGACGATGGCGATTGGATGGGTGATTGTTGGAGGTGAGTGGGGTTGATTTGGGTGGTATGAAGTGCTGACGTTGTGCGGTGTGGTGTGGTGTGGTATCGGTGATGACGGTCTTTGGGGCGGCAGCACTCATCAAAGGGTTGTTTCCGCATCTGAATTTTATCTCGTGCCTGGCAATTGCATCGTGTCTGACACCGACGGATCCGATCATCTGTGCTGCCATTGTCGGTGAGTGGTCATTGACCCTGTAATTCTGATAGCAGCCGAGGGAAAGGCGTGGCACTCACCACCGTCCCATCCCTTTCTTTGCAGGCGGCAAGTTTGCGAGGATGCATGTACCGCTGAACCTTCGACAGCTGATCTCGGCCGAATCGGCCGCCAATGATGGGCTTGCTTATCCGTTTTTGACGTTTGCCATTTATCTCACGATTGACAGGACGAGTCGGGAAGGATTGAGCGATTGGATATTGGTCGGGGTGTTGTGTGGGTGTTGGCCTGCTCTACAGTTTGTTGATGTTCTTATGCCTTGCGTCCTTGCTTCTTTTGGGCAGACCAAGTGATACTCGGGGTGGTTATTGGAGCTCTACTAGGTAAGGCAACTCTGATCCAGCAGAGTGGCACAGAGGATCGAAAATGGACATTGGCTGATTGTGCTGATCACCGGGTTGGGGGACCAGGTTACCTGTTTTCACGAGTGATGAAGTTTTCGCACCAAAAAGGTCTTATTGACCGAGAGTCGTATGTTGCTCAGTATCTGGCGTTGGCCATCTTTGTTGCCGGGTTGGTGAGTACCGTGGGGAGCGATGATCTCCTGGCCGCATTTGCCGCCGGTAAGCGCCACGCTTTCCACATTTCTTCTTGTCCGTTCATCCATGTCGTAGGCAATGCCATTTCATGGGATGGGGACTTTAATACCCACACGGAGGGCGAGCTCTTCGCATCCGTAATCGATCTGGTGCTCAACTGCGCCTGTTTCATATATATCGGGGCCTGGCTGCCCTTTGAGAGTTTTCATGCACCCGAGTTGGGGATTACGCCGTGGAGGCTGGCGGTGCTCTGTATTTGTATCTTGATTCTGAGGAGGATACCAGCGCTGTTGGTGTTGTACAGATGGGTACCAGAGATTAGGTCTTGGAAGGAGGCATTGTTTACGGGTCATTTCGGTAAGTGTCTTATGCATGTACTTGGAAGGTTTTGATGACTGATGTGGGTGGGATGTGTAATTAGGGCCGGTAAGGATTGGCTTTCTTCACTGTAGCAGGATAAGATTGTGAATGGTGTGATAGATGGGTGTTGGCGCGATCTTTGTGTCTACGCTGGCACTGCACAAGTTGCCTGTTCCGCGCAACCCTCCTTTGACGCAGGAAGATTGGTTGGCACTGACGCTCCAGCCAGTGGTAACATTCGTCGTGCTTGGCTCCATTGTCGTCCGTATGCATGCTTTCATCTCCCACTGTCCTCGCATACCGATGCTGAAATCACCCTCAGATGGACTCTCTATTCCGTTCTTCAACATTGGCAAGAGGATGAGATCAAGAACGACCACTTTAACTGCAATGGTCAGAACCTTGACGCGGGGGACCATGTCACCTACTTCGCCTCCCGAGTGGTTAAACCAAATCAGGCGGGCACCCACACTAGATCTCAGCCGTATCATGAGACGCGAGCTCGACTTGTCCGAAGGGATCATCGTCGCTCCTGCGTCGCTTAGTTCGGGGACACCACCGACGGGAAGACCGGTTCAGATGCAGGTGGCGAGTGGGGAGGGGACGCCGAGCATTGTGACGATTCCAGAGGAAGAGGACGTGACGAATGCGAGGAACATGTCGAACGGGTATGCCTCTCCTACTTTGTACGGCGGGAGTGCGACTGGGAGTGCGACTGGGGTGCAGACCCGGGTGGCTGTGAGGAGTCCAGCAGTAGCAGCAGCAGAATAACATTGGCTGGTTGTGCCCCAAATTGTATGGCACACGCGTGGCGATGAGATGAAACGTTTTGTACTTTTGGATTTTGTTGACATTTTCTTTGAATGTTTCGTCGATATTGTGCCTCCCTTGGGTGGCTGTGCTGTAGCTGTGAGGTAAACGTGACAGCCGCAGCAATTCAACACTGCGGGCGAGTCTCGACACTTTTTTGTGTCCAAAATCATGGCCACAGCACATCGACCACTATGGCTTTGGGTTCAGCGATACCTCTTTCTTTCTGGTTTCTTCGTTTACTTGGTTACAGCGCAACAGCAGCCTGAAAATACCATCACGTCTTTTCATAATCCGCCTGCTAGGTTGTTCTTTTTTGATGATACTCAGGTGAGTGTGGGTGTATGCGTGAGTGTGTAGTAAAGGGAGAGCTGATCTGTCCGTTTTGTGTGTCTGTGTGGGTGTGGGTGGGCTGCAGTCGGTTGTCTATCACGATGCTGCGGCTGGAAATGTGTACGTGTCGCAGGACGAGGGAAAGGGTTGGGATAGGGCAGAGGATATACCAAAAGGAGAGGCTGCGATGCTGATTGAGCATCCGTTTGACAACCAATATGTGCGTTCCCCTCTTTCGTTTCCTGTACCCATTACTTATGGACATACCACCACCACTACCACCACCACCAGGCATTCGTGTTGACAAGTGGCCAAACGCATTACCGGACAAATGATAGAGGAAAGACATGGCACTCATTCAAGATGCCAGTCCCTGCTGCTGTCGTTCCAAGACCACTTTCGTTCCACTCGGACAAGTCAAAGTATGGTTACATTCTTTACCAAGGAACGAAATGTAAGCCGGAAGGTGGTGGGTGGGGGGCCACCTGTATCGACGTGGTGCGTTGTGTCTCTCCTACTCCTCGCATCATTCATAAACACCTTTGTCTTGTTGTCATTGCCCTTCTAGACATATTACACGAAAGAAGCGTTTGGTGATGAACCTAAACTATTGCTCGAAGACACCTCACGCTGCCAGTTCGCACATAGCAGTGCAGACTTTAAACATGACGCTCACCCCGACCTCATTTACTGCGTCGCCTTTGACGCCGCTCTTTCCAGCGGCATGCACTCGCCCTCCTCCAGCCGTCTCTTCTCCAGCACCGACTTCTTTTCGCAGGACAAAAAGGTGGAGGATCTCGGGGTTGGGGCAAAGAACGCTAGAGGGGTCGTTGCATTCGCAATTGTATCCAAGTTTGCGGTGGTAGCCTTGAGGGACCTTTCACCCTCGAGCATCGGAGAGATGCTGCTATACGTCACCGTAGACACCAAGAACTGGGCAAAGGCTCAATTCCCTCATGCTTCCTCAGCCACCCTCCGCGAAAACGCATATACGATCGTCGAGTCGACAACCCATTCGTTGGCTGTAGACGTCGTATTGCAGGATTTGAACACGATAGGAACGTTGTTTGTGAGCAACTCGAATGGGACGTTTTTCGTGCAGAGTTTGAAGGATACGAACCGGAATGAGATGGGATTTGTGGATTATGAGAGGGTGTATGGTGTCGAGGGTGTTGGATTGGCGAATGTGGTGGTAAATGCAAAGGACGTGGAGGGGAGAGGGTCGGAGAAGCGGTTGAAGACATATATCACGTTTGATGACGGTGCGTCCGGCTGTGATTTGGTGCTCGCCGAGATGGTTGACGAGTTTATAAGGGAGCAACTGGTCGCTTATTCGTGCGCAAGCCGAGGACAATGAAGGCAAACGCGTACACTGCAATGTAGCCGAGACAGAAACCTGCTCACTCCACCTCTATTCCGTCACCACTCCGCACAACTATGGTCGCGTCTTTTCATCTGCCGCTCCTGGCCTTGTCATGGGTGTCGGATCGATCGGAGAGACTTTGCTGCCGTACGAGGAGTGCGACACTTTTCTGAGCACGGATGCAGGCGTTTCATGGAAGATGGTCAGGAAGGACGCGCACAAGTACCAGATCGGCGACTTGGGTAGTGTGTTGGTGGCGGTGAATGATGAAGAGGGTGTGGATGAGCTGAGTTATTCGCTCGATTTTGGCAAGACATGGTATGCCTGCTTTGCTTTTTCTGCGACCCGGACTCTAGACATGTCTATGATAGGAAACAGTATGAGATCGGTGTGAAGATGCGAGCCAGGGGATTAACCACCCTACCGGATTCGACGTCCCAGAAGTTTTTGCTGCTTGGTGAAGTATCAAAGAAGAATCGCAAACACGATATTGGTCGCGTGGTCGTCATTCAACTTGACTTTTCAAAGGTATTTGGGAGGAAGTGTACGGATGATGATTTTGAGCGGTGGTATGCTAGGTCTGCAGGTACAGAATGTCTCATGGGCCACAAGGTGCGTTTAATGGAAGCGGAGACATAGGGTGCACGAATTGATGGGATCCGATGAATTGGTAGCAATGGTATAAACGTCGTAAGCCTGATGCGGACTGTTATGTTGGTGACAAGTTCAATGACCCGGTCGAACATGAGGAGAGTTGTGAATGTACGGATGCAGACTATGAATGGTTAGTTTTTCCCCTTGCCTTTTCCCCCCGTCTTTTGGCTGTCGACTAAACGGGTGGGGTCTGTTTTCAGCGATTACAATTTCATACGACAGGGGAACCAATGCGTACCTGCCGGGCCTGAACGTATTCCTGCCAACGTTTGCAAGGGCGATCCGGAACAGACGTATATGGGGTCTTCGGGGTACAGAAAGATTCCGGGCAACACGTGTAAGGGTGGGATTGAAAAGGATAAGGAGGTGGAAAAGAAGTGTTCTCAAGGTACGTACGCTCTTGCCACCGCGGACAGAAGGTTGATGGCTTTGCTCTGAAGCTCAACCTGAAGAGGGAAATGTCCTTCATCAGACTGTAAGTATAAGAGTTTGTATTGGTGGTGATTTTTAGGCTCATGGGTGCAGTTCGAGTTTTCAAGTCAGATCGTACAATATTCGTACTTCAATGAATCAACGGTGAGCACAATCAATGCCTTGCTGTATTTTTCTTACTCATGCTCGTACATCTAGACAATCCTCGTCAGGCTCGTGGACCATTCCATCTGGCAATCTAGCAATGAAGGGTACACCTGGAATAACCTATTCCCGCAAGACCGCTTTCTCGCTTTTTACCACCACAAATATACAGCTGACCGTGCCTACCTCGTCACTGACACACGCAAGTTTTACTATACGAGCAACTCTGGACAGAGTTGGCAAGAACGTCAGGCCCCTACATTTCCAAATACGTTTGGGATCCAAGTGTTGCGGTTCCATCCCAGCTCGGACAAGCTCATCTGGACAGGTGTAGAAGACTGCGGCGGCGAGGTGTCCAGCTGTCACGTTGTGGCGCATTACTCGAGGGACAATGGATACGGATGGGACCGCGTTGAGAACTACGTGAGGAACTGTGCGTGGGTGCTGGATACGCAAATTAATGCGGATCCAAACGAAATTCTGTGTGAGTCGTATCGCGAGAAGAAAGGGAATCAAAAGTATTTCCATGCAGATAATGCGCTGGAGTTGGTGACCGGCACGAATTATTTTTCGAACAAGAGAAAGGTGTTTGATCATGTCGTTGGGTTTGCCAAGTTTTCAGAGTATTTGGTTGTTGCTGAGGTTTGTCGCGTTTAGCCGTGGACTGGAAAGATGTGTTGACCATGGTTCTGTTATAGCTGGTGCCTGAGAAGCGGTCTCTGGATTTGCAGGTCTCATTGGACGGTATCAGATTTTCACCTGGGAGATTCCCACCGAGTCTGCATCCGGAAGCACATGTATGTCTCTTTCCTTCTCTCTCTCGTTGCAGTGTAATTGACTTTTGTAGGCGTATACGGTTCTGGAATCAAGCACTGGGTCCCTATTCCTTCACATGACCATTTCAGAACCACCCGCACCTTACTGGGGTACTATTCTCAAATCCAACTCAAATGGGACGTACTTTGGTATCTCGCTCGAGAACGTGAACCGCGATGAGAGAGGGTTTGTCGACTTTGAAAAGATGATCGGTTTGGATGGAATTGCACTCGTGAATGTGGTTGCGAATGCGGATGAGGCGACGATCGCGCAGAAGAAAAAGTTACAGACTAGGATTACACATAATGATGGTGAGTAGCTGGTTTGGTGTTTGGATGGCTGGGTCGTCTGAAGTTGCGGTTAGGAAGTACGTGGAAGCCTCTGAGGCCGCCCAAGGTCGACTCTCTCGGTAGACAGTATGACTGCAAGGAAACTGTGAGTCGATGAGTGGGATTCGGCGTGCGTTGTTTCAGTCTTGCTCACATATTGTCAAAGCAGAAATGTGCCTTGCATATTCATGGCTACACGGAACGACTAGATCCCAGGGCAACTTACAGCAGTCCCTCTGTCGTCGGCCTTTTAATGGCCGTAGGAAACGTGGGCGAGACGTTGGCACCTTACACGGAGAGCGACACGTTCCTTAGTCGAGACGCTGGTTTCACATGGGAAGAAGTGCACAAAGACGCGCATCTATGGGAGTTTGGCGATTCGGGATCTATCCTTGTCATGGCCAACGACGAGGAACCGACAGACCGTGTGTTGTTCAGCAAAGATGAAGGAACAAGTTGGCGAGAGTACCAGTTTACAAAGGACAAGATTCGCGTGCGGGCGATTGTGACGGTGCCGAGCGATACAAGTCGACGTTTCATTCTGATCGGGAATTACGCGCGGTCATCAACTAGTGTGGTTATCCACCTCGACTTTAGTGCCCTGACGAGGAAGAAATGTAGGTCGTGTTCGAGCTTGTTCGTCTCCGGTGAACTAACACGTCTGTCGATAGGTCAAGTCAGCACGGAAGATCCTGGTAAAGACGATTTCGAGCTGTGGAGCCCAAGCGAGGAGCGGCAGGAGATATGTTTATTCGGCAGGCGGGTAAGTAGACCTTTGCGCAGAGGATAAGGTGAGGTGGGCGGCTCATATGATTTTCGTAGACACTTTACCACCGTCGGAGGAGAGACGTTGACTGTGTGGTCGGAGACCAACCCAAGGCAGCGGAACGTATCGTTGATAATTGTGCCTGCGCAATTGTTGACTTTGAATGGTACGTGGAATAAACGCGAAACGCCCATTCCTTTCTAACGTAGCTATTTTCCCTTTCTAACCTCTGCTAGCGAATTCAATTACGTGAAAAACGGGAACGACGAGTGTGTTCTCGTTCCGGGAACGGTACCTCTACCAGACGATGATTCGTGCAGAAACGGAGAGGATTATTGGTATGACAGGACACCTTACCGGAGAATCCCCTATTCGAGTTGCGAAGGGGGTGACACGCGCCATCTTGGTGCTAGGCATGTGTGTCCCGGACTCAAAGCCCACGGCGCACTGTTCTGGATGTTTGTCATCATGATTCCTTTTGCTTTCACGGCACTCGTTGGGTATTATTACTACCGCCGTGGGGGAATGGCGAGAGGGTGAGTTCTGACTTCTATTCGCGTGTAACGACCTGGGCACCTCTAACTCTACATCATCTTGTAACAGGACAATCCGTCTCCCAGGTGACCACACACGAACATCGTACAGAGGTGATTCAGGAGTGTTATCCACGTTGGCCTCTGTGCCATGGTTCCTGGTAGGACTTGGAGGCATCGTATGGGAGTGGGCTACATCCCGGTTTGACCGCGTAACCCTGAGGACGCAGAGAGGGTACAGAAACGTACCAATAGATGAGGATGCACAGATACTTCGGTTCGAAGATGAGGAGTAACACTGGAGGGGTGACTTTGCACGGACTGGTTGATCTGTCTTGTATGCTTTGTGCTATTTATTAGGGCTATGCTAGGAAATAGAATATGCTATTCACTAATCAATTTAGTATGAAAGGATGAATGCGTATTTTCCGAAAACTAGGTGCTTGAAGCTATACTGGAATGGACAACTTCACACGGCCCCTTCTTTATCTCTAACCGCCATTCGTCAAACCGCCCCAAACTCCTCACAATCGCAATCCTCCACTTTTGATCCTAACGCTCGTTATATGTCTTTCAGCAAATTCCGCCGCACAAATCGAGATACAGCTACCGCGACCAGCAATGTACAAACTACTGATCGTATGGTTCCTTTGCCGCAACCTACCGACGTTGATGTGTCGCAACTTGCTGGAGGTTTCGCAAAGCTAGCAGGGAAGCATGTACCTCCTCAGGCCCCATCCGGCGTTGGCTATCCGCAGATGAAAGCCTTTCTCCAAGGCTTTGCTAATCTTGCAGACGGAGCTTTCAGCATCCCGGGATTGAAATCTACATTTTTGATAGCCTTACAGATAGTACAGACAGCGGAGGTAAGCCTATATCCCACTTAGTGGTGTCCGTGTCCCCCAAAGTTTTCTGTTTAGGCTGCAAAGGACAATGAACAAATGTGTTACAATGTTTCCTACCATATATATGAAATGCTCAAGGTGGTGAAAGACATGAGTCTTCCAAATGACTCTGATCTGCAAGATATCTGTCATTCACTCACCCAGTAATATTTCTTATTCATTCTTTGTTACATGACATCTCACCTTTTCCACAGGGAGCTTCATTCAGTCTATCCTGCTATAAAGACATTGTCAAGCAGACATTGGCTGGGGCATTTATTCCATGCCAATGAGGACAGGAGTGCTATCAATGATTGTGAGAAATTCCTCAACTGGTCCATTAGCAGGTTTCAGGTGAGAAGCTGACCATTCATATATATCAATCATGATCCCAAAATCTTGCCTTTAGATTAAACTTCAGTACCTCCAACTCAGAAAGATAGATGGGCTCAGAAACACACAACCAACTAGGGTAAGTATTCTGTCCTTAAGCAAATTGATCCAGCTGGATTACCTTCCTTCCAGAAAATGACTGATGACAGGTGACTGACAACCTGAATCTGAAATGCACTGAGACTGAATATCTGTCATAGATTTGAATTTTCTGTGCAAATCCCTCAACTTCCAGTTGGATTCTGTGGCAGAGACTCTCTGATTGAACAAGCAAAGAGGATTGTATTTGGTGTGAAAGGAGCTAACCTTGCCATTTCAGGAGCAGGTGGAATGGGAAAAACAACCTTAGCTGTGGCTCTGCTACATGACCATGACATCAAAACATATTTTGGTGCTCAACTGCATTTTGTTTCCTGTGAAACTATCAAGAGTGCAAGTCAGCTTATCAATGGGCTGCTACTTGCATTAGGCCATGGAGATGCACTGAACATGACTGATGATGCAGGGAAGCAGAATAGGGATCCCAGAGCAATTCTCTATGACATTCTCAGTACATCTGGGGTTATGCTGGTTGTCCTTGACAATTTTGAGACACCATGGAATGAGTTTGGAAGGCAGGCATATGTTCACAATGTCCTGAAGGATGTTGCTGCCTTGGACAATGTGACTCTCATCATTACCACAAGAGTCAATATTGTTCCAAGTGGAATTGACTGGCAGCCATTCCTGCCTGATGATATCCTGCCTCCATTGGACATTCCCTCTGCTAGGGCTGTGTTTTTGAAGGAAGCAAGATTGACTATTGGAGGGCAAGAATCAGCAGATCTAGACATGTTATTGAGAGAGATTGACTGTGTCCCATTGGCAGTGTCACTGCTTTCTAGGGCTCAGAAGTCAAAATCTCCAACACTATTGCTGAGGAGGTGGAGGGATGAAAAGACTAGCATGCTGAAAGCACTGGGACACTCCACCAACACAAAGCTGAACAGTGTAGAGATTTCAATTGAAGTTTCACTTGCTCCTTTTGGAGGCTCTGATGAGATGAAGTTGCTATCACTGCTGTCATTTTTACCAGCTGGAATTCAGGAATGGGAGTCTGAATTATACCACATGGAACTTGGGCTTGATAAACTACAAGAGCTTGCAAACAACTTGTTAGCTGCCTCATTGTTGCAAGTCAGTGATGGCTCACTACACATGCTATCTCCCATTCAACATTATATTAAGAGAAAGTATGGGGACATCTGCAAAACTGAAATTAGGCACTTGTCAGAACAACATGTGCAGCTTATACAGGAATCATTGGCAGGTAATGAACATGTGGACAATCCCAAGTTGCTGGAACAGGCAAAAAACATTGTATCTCTGCTTGTCCAAGCAATGAACAGCTTTCCATCAGATACAATATTTGATGCTGCATATCTCTATTCACAGTATCTGAATGATAACAACAAAGCAAATGTTGAATTAGCTGCAACTCTGCTCAGTGGAGTACAACAGAAAGTAGTTGGAGAGAACTTACTCACTGAAGTCTGTCTGATGCACATAACAACAGTGTATGATTGTGAATTTATGCATGAAGAAGCAAAAAACACATGTAATCTTGCTTTTGAGATTTACAAGGGTAAAGCAGATGAACAGGGCATGGCAGATTGTCTCCGCAAAATGGGGAGCATCTTACTCTTTCAGAGCAACTATGAAGCAGCCACAGAGAAGCTGGAAGCTGCACACGCAAGATATAGCACTATTGGACTCAAAGAAGGCATGGCAGATTGTCTCAGGGGTATTGGGGACATCCTACTCACTCAGTGCAACTATGAAGCTGCTATGAAAAAGTTTGAAACTGCACATCTGCAATATACTGACATTGGAGATTGGTTGGGCATGGTGGAGTGTCTCCTGAGCATTGCAGAAATCTTATATGCACATAGCAAGTATGAAGTGGCCATGTCAAAGCTGGAAGCTGCAGAGTTTTTATGTAGTACCACTGGGAGCAAGTGGGGAATGGCAAACTGTCTTTTGAGCATGGGAGACAATCTACTTGTCCAGGGAAAGTATGAAAGTGCCATGGAGAAGCTGGAAGCTGCAAATGCACAATTTACTAGTCTTGGGAACAAATGGGGCAAAGCACGGTGTCTCTTGAGTATTGGAGATGTCCTGTATAACAAGAACAATCATGAGGCTGCCATGGAGAACTTGGAGGCTGCATACACACAATTTATTAGCATTGGAAACAGATGGGGCATGGCAAATTGCCTTGTAAGCATTGGGGACATTTTATGTGACCAAAGGAACCATTCAGCTGCTATGGTGAAGTTAGAAGAAGCACATGGATTATACACTGCCATTGGAAGTAAATTGGGTATGGCAAACTGTCTCAGAAACATGGGAACAATCCTGCATGATGATGGAAATTATATGGCTGCTGTGGAGATGTTTGAGGCTGCATATGTGGTTTATGATGCCATGGAAGACAAGTACTCCATGGTGGACTGTCTCAAAAATATTGAGAACATGCTTCATGAACAAAACAATGATCAGTAGCCAGGCAAAAAGCACAGTCAGTGCTTGAACTGTATAAAGCAATAGGGAATGATGAAAGAATGGTAGATGGTTGTGAATTGCCTGAGAAAATTAACAGTCAATAGGATAGTATGTAAGATTGCACCTTGCTCTGTATATTGTATCATTGATGCTGGAATAAAAGTTGAAGTCATTGAGAACTTATTCTGCTGTGGTTGTACATCATTACCACCAATTAACAAGCAGATATAAGAATGTTGTGTGATGACTATGTATTAATAATTTTTTAACAAAGCATCAGATTTTACTCTTAATGAGCTTAGAATATCTAAAGCACACTTGGACTTGACTTTTTCAATGCAAGTACCTGTCTTGGCATGACTTAAATTGACTCAGAATATGTAACTCACCAACACCTATCCATAAACTTTCAAGTTGGTATATTGGCTTTACAGCACCATTCTTTGTCAGTTGACTACCTGAATCTGTCCCAGATGCAGTCTGTGGGGGGTTATAGAAAGAGCATATGATGTTCATAACTTGTTCAGCCAGGCCATATGTAGGTGATGCAAGCTRGATGATCAACACATGTTTAGTAAACATGAAGGACCATGGCAACATGTGTGTGCACTTGCATGGGCAGCAAACTCAAAAGGAAATACTGATGCATCAACCACATGGACATTAGCTACAACAAATGCACCCTCAGTAATCTGAGAGACATAATACCAAAATTCATCTTCACTTACCCAAAYTGTAAACCTTCAACTTTGCATCTACAACACCTCCTTGAGACTTTGGCATAGCACATGTTCCTGAGGGATGGAACTTGGTACATATTGCACTAGCCAACCATTGCTCCAACTGTTGATGGTCTGTAGTGATGTTCAGTCCCAGTGTCAATTCTGTCCCCATATTGCTAATGGGAGGCATCTGAGCGACCTTTTGGGCTAGCTTGATTCCCTCTCACATCATTAGATATCTTTGTCGATGGTTTATACATTAAGAATACTCTCAGTACAATAAACTTACCAACCCAATGTGAAAAGTACTGAGGATCAATAATGATGGGTCAAACACYGACGACGAATTGATATATACACGGGCTTGACTGAGGCACCTCGGATTTTAGTCCAATCGCACTCTCGATAGAAAATAATAATCACCTTAAGCAGTGTTGCAAGGCAGCTTGTATGGCAATCTGACCAGGCGCATTGATGCTCAAGAGTAATTCGATCAGACCCACTTCGCTGGGCACAATGGTATTCGTYGTAGTATTGTAGATTGCCTTGTATCCTTCAACAACATCCGGATAGGAGCTCAGGACTAGATTACTGGCATCATACGCGGAAAAGTTCGTTAATCTGGCCTGGAATGCAGCCACATTGTCCCGTTGATATATGCGGTGGCAGAATTRACGAAAGACTTGAATTGCGGCGTAGTCTGTGGAATGACAATAAGCAAGCCGAAYCACTGCTTTCACTGAGTTACTGACCGATGACTGTGAACCAGACGCATATATATCACCTGGTGTTTGAGTCGATGTTGCCCAAAATATGCCTGCAGCCTTGATTGGCATCAGACCAAGAGGAACAGTAGAGGAGGGAGAGATAAAGATTTACGGGATGGTCTTGGAGATGTTGCCCAACGCCGSGCAACTCAGWCTTGAGGGTAACGCCTGCAGCTTGCAGTACGTCTCTGGGCCCTACTCCACTTAATTGCAGGATTTGCGGACTCCCTAGAGAACCACCGGAGAGGATGACTTCTTTCTTGAT
>JNHW02000142.1:0-26762 GCA_001691775.3 Amanita inopinata Kibby_2008
CCCTAGTTAAAGGCACTCTACCTTGTAGAGCCCCAGGCCTTTACACAGTTGTGCCAGTTGCAACTGGTTGCAACCAGCAACTCAACTGCAGACAACCAGCTGTGCATGGTTGAGTTGGGTTGCTACCAGTTGACCATCCACCAACAACCAGTTGCAGTTGCAGTTGCCCAAAAAATTGGCACAGTTGACAACTCAACTGGACTTTTAACACTAATTGTGATCAATTGTGATAATTGCAGCACATATATAAAAATATGTATTCTATTCTCCCAGCTTTCCAATGATCAAGCAAAATGGAAAACAATACATGCTAATACAATGAAACAGCTCAAAATATGCACCAATAGATGCACTTTTCACTGGGGGCCTTGCATAAATCCCACGTCTTTGTGTTGTATGGCTGCTGTACCATCGTGAGAACTCGGCTGTGGCACTGAGCTCCGTCACGCCACTGAGCAACAGTCCACAGTTTAACCAGATGGTTCTCGGCAGATTGGTACATTACACACTCGACGCCGTTCTCTTGTCCACTGTCGTCGCTGGTATCCGAAGGTCAAGTGGATTTGTGTCAGTCCCTCCCAACCAATTTCAATCGTGATCTATGTATTCTCACATTGTTTCTCAAGCCCAGACACATCTGCAATACCTGATCAGAACATCCGTTCAGTTGCCGAGAAATTTCTTGGAGTCGGGGAAACAGTCTTTGACATTCTTCAAGCGACTGCTGTGAATAGTTCATATTGCAAGAAAGCTGAGGAGGGTGCGCCGAAATAGTACCACATATGGCGTTGATTCGGAAGATGCTGGATTCATGTCGTAACATTCTTCATATCATGGTCCTTTCAAGGAGTCTTGGTTAGGGTGATATATCGAGTAATATCATAATCCATCAAGCTCAAACAAATCCATAGGAATAATGCCATTCAATATTTACTCATTGGAACATTCGGCCTTTAAGCTTTCCGGACGGCAGTTTTGACCTGAAAAATGTGAAGTTATGCTGTTGCCTCGAAGGCAAAACCAGCTCAATGATCGCATTCCATTTTATGTCAAGATGTTGATTTATGCATTGCACGACTACGTTCTGCATTCCTGGCAGACTACAATTTGCGTTGCTGTAGTACATTAGTAAATCCACTGGAAAATGTGTGCAATCATGTGAGCCATGTCCGGCTTCCCACGGTGTGCAACCTCAGATTCTCCAAGCTTTGACATTACTTTCACGATTGCTACAACGAGCTGTGATAGATTTTGACATGGGTGATATTCTCATAACATCTGAAATGCAAATCCCTGGACTGACTGCGACGTGCCAGCTCCAAAAAAAGGGAAAAAAATCCCCCTCAACGAATTTCTTGGAGATAATGGTAGGTGTCACAGTTTTCCGCCCATGAGCAATGTTTTCACCATGATATAGCATTCGGATCTTGGGCAGACGAAATGGATGCACTTCCCAGTGCTCGTATGTTTTTATCATCTATAACTGTGATACATATTGAGCCCGCAACAGCTACCATCAAGACAGATGATGATCACCCAAGACTACACGACCGTTTCACAAGGAGAGAGGATACTGTTAGAAGTTAGTGATCGCAAACCCTATGGAAACAAATATCTGAAATATAACAGTGGATCGTCCTGGGCCGCCTCGCGAGGACATTCCCCTGCCCTCTCGGCCCCCATATACGGCGTTTGTTGGAAACCTCGCTTTCGACCTTACTGAACCTGAACTGGAAGATTTTTTTTCGAAATTCAAGGTTCGTCATGGCCTGCGCAAGCAGCTTCCTAGCTTATACTCCTGTTCAAAAGACGAAGTCGGTCAAAATAATACGAGATCGAGAAGAGAAGCCGAAAGGATTTGGGTACGTCGAGTTCGATGAGCTTGATGGTCTCAAGGATGCTCTAGCAAAGACTGGCTCAGTGAGTGAAGTGCAACATATGTCATGACTTGACTCTTATGTAACTTGAGTAGACTCTTTCTGGGAGAATTTTACGTGTTAGTGTCGCAGAGCCCCGTATGTGCTACTTCTCTCATGGTGACTAAATGACTAAGTCTGTTACAGCCAAAGAACGCAGCAATCTAGGAGGAAATGAAGACAGTTCAAAGTTTGATGGTCCTTGGAGACGTGAGGGTCCGCTACCGGATATTCCTGAACGTGAAACGCCGCGACGCAAATTAGATGGTATATCCTCCCACGAACGTGGTGCTGCGTCAGAAAGCTCCAACGATTGGCGAGCAAATAGGAACCGCATTTCTGAAGCGGAAGCTACATCATTTAAACAGAAAGGGTCAGGCTTTTCGACTCCGTCCATTCATTCCAGTGTCGCAGACAAAGAAGAGACATGGATGATCGGGAGCAAGTTCAAGCCTTCTGAAGATGCTCCAGGAAGAGGTGCACCCCGAACAAGGACCGATCCGAAAGAAACCGCGGCCGATGAACCAGATTGGAGAAGTTCTGCCAGGACCAGACCTGCTGGCCGCAATGGCGACTCTCGTATGTACTACCATATAATACTAGTCCATATTACATATGCAGGTTTCATAATAGCTACAGCATCCACACCACCTACACCACAAATCAATCGCCGCAAATTAGAGTTGCTACCTCGCTCAGGGAATGCATCATCCAGTCCGAGTCCAATGTCGTCCCCGAAAATGAGTCCTGTACCAGCTTCAAATGTTGCTCGTCAGAATCCTTTTGGTGCGGCAAGGTAAGCAATTAGTTTTTCATTCCGTCAGGTATTTTATATCCAAGTGAAAGGCCCGTGGATGTCTCCGTCAGAGACCGTGAAGTCGGCGAACGTCTTGAACGAGATCGAGAGGCCGTCAAGGAGCGCTTGAGCATGTCAAGGACAAGTTCTCGTGGTGCGTCTGAGCGCACCACTCAGAACACCGCCAAGGCGTCCACATCATCGCATACTAGCCTGCCGCAGCACAAAACAAGCTCCGTCGGGACAGGTCCATCGTCTAACGTTCGACCGACTCTCAGCTTTGCAAACGTTGCTGCAAACAAGGGAAGTGGGCCGAAGGACCGAGAACCTCAAGAAAAGAGCATAGATCATGTAGCGGAAAAGCTTGCAGATATAGTGCTATAGCCATCGAAATGATTTTGTATTGCTCTCACTCGTCACGAGCATTTTGTCTATCATCCGTTGTAATTCGGAACAACCTTTTTATAGGCCCTTCTATGTGCTAATGTGAGACAAGTCTCGGACGCTAACCGTCACGGGATTCATGCAAGACCAATGAGCGTGAGACTTCAGCGCTCAGCTGTGAGTCATGGAAGATGTCTGAGACAGGACACAAAGGTTAGTAAGGAAGGGCATGAAGCTTTCAAGCTCTCAAGATCTTTGGCTTCACAGACACATTCTCCTCACAGGTATATAGTGCTTTCGGAGCCCCCATGCACAAGATTCCATATCTCACCCCACTGCATCGATAACTACACTGCGCATATAGCGCGTAGCTGTCATTCCTGAGGCCTGATTAATGACGTTGTAATGAATCAGAAGTGCTTAAACATAGTAAAATAACATGCCCACCTATGTAGCAGTGTGGATAAATGCGAATGATAGGTAACTGCCAAGCAGACCGCGGTAACAACCCTGGCTTGTTGAAGCTTGAAATTTGAAAGATGATTGAAATATCGACCTGCCGCATTTTCAGTTCATATAGTCTCACGGCTACACCCCTACAAAACCCTTCCACGCGCCACATGCGTCAGTTCAATGTTGTTGTCCTTGGAGGTAACTATACTTTGGTTAATGTTATGTTAGTCTCACTTGTAATGCAGCAGGTGGTGTTGGAAAATCAGCGCTAACAGGTACATCTGCCCAATAATCATTTGTTGCTGTTGACTACACGAATCGTAGTCCGATTCGTGCGTGACGTATTCTTAGAGAACTACGACCCAACAATTGAAGGTGTGTACACCGCGATGACTCCTTCGGCAGTTTCAGTTCCAACTTGGCCCGTACATAGAGCAATATCGACGAAGTATCGCCGTAGACGGACAGCTGTCACCAGTGCGTTCTATATACCAACGAAAATCTGTAATGGACTCGTTAAAACATGATTCTTCAGCTGGAAATTCTAGATACAGCGGGAGCAGAACAGTTCACATCCCTGAACGAGGTGTACATCAAAGTAGGTAGTTGATTTCTGGATTGGCGAACACATGCTCAGAATTCGTTTCTTTAAGTCTGGCCTTGGTTTTGTCTTGGTCTTCAGGTGAGCGGAAAGCTAGAGGTTACTAGGACTACCCACACTTAAACAAATCAGCCTGACTCAAGAAGCGAGCTTGAAAGAAGTTGATAACCTAAGAAGACAGATATACCGCATTAAAGGAGGGGATAATGTACGTTTGCTGCGTAATTGTTCCACATCCACGCTCAGCGTCCACAGTCCGTCCCTATTGTTGTAGTCGGTACCAAACTTGACCTTACAAATGAACGAGAAATCCAGAGAAATACAATACAGACATTGGCTACTCGATGGGCGATACCCTTCTATGAGACGTCGGCCAAACGTGATTGGCATGTGAATGACGTTTTTGTGGACCTTGTACGACAGATGCGAAGACACTATCCAGATGAAATTACCGTGAAGAAAGGAAAGCGTGTTACGTGCGTCATCATGTAAATGTGAGTTCCTGTTAACATTGTTTGAAACTGTGGGCCAACACTCATGTGGGTAGGTTTCGCGAGTAGACGTCCACACGATGCTGGATTATTTAATATACCTTTACATTTGTCTCACTGTACAGTATTTTGCTGCTTTCATGTGCGCTCTGGGCTTTGCGTGCTGCATAGGACGTGTATCTACTAGTAGTGTTTTACGGCATGGTGGCTGTGTCTATTTGTATCAATTTGAACATCAAAACTCAAATTTCCCAACTTGCTGTTTCTGTCTCAACCCTTTCAAGCATTCATAAGATGGTATGTACTGTAGTCCCAAATGATGGCGAGAGTTGACATTGGTCTGCTAATCGATACAGAGTTATAGTAGCTACGGCAACAGCTATACAAACGGTGGGTGGGGAAACCATGATGACAAAATGTCGCATCTTGGAGGCGGATTGCGTGCAGTCGACTGGACAAACGCTCACTTGGAACGTTTTGACAAAAATTTTTACGTTGAAGATAAGAGGGTGACTGCAAGAAGTGAACGAGAAATTGAGGACTTCAGGCGTTCAAAAGAAATAAAGGTATACAATACACTACCACTGAACGCTTGCACTACATTCATTCCTGCAAATTGTCGAACAGGTACAAGGGCGTGGTGTTCCGAGGCCTGTGACCTCATTCGACGAGGTCGGATTTCCGGAGTATCTTATGTCTTCAATCCGTGCACAAGGCTTTAAAGCGCCTACACCCATTCAATGTCAAGCGTGGCCAATGGCTCTCAGTGGTCGGGACATGGTTGCAATAGCTCAGACGGGGAGTGGAAAAACGATATCTTTTGCACTTCCGGCCATGTTACATATCAATGCGTATGCAACTTTCAATTTCAATTGACATTTAAACCGTGCTAAAACACCTCATCTTAGACAACCGCTTCTGGCTCCCGGAGACGGTCCTATCGCATTGATTCTGGCTCCGACTCGAGAATTGGCTGTGCAAATACAGCAGGAATGTACGAAATTCGGGTGAGTCAGACAACAAACTTCGCATGAGCCACCATCAAGCCTGCTTTTCAGGGCAAACTCTCGTATCCGTAATACTGCGATATATGGTGGCGCTCCCAAGGGTCCCCAAATCCGTGATTTACAGCGTGGAGTGGAAATTGTCATTGCTACTCCAGGCCGCTTGATTGATATGTTAGAAACACATAAAACGAACCTTAGGAGAGTGACATACCTCGTCATGGATGAGGCCGACCGAATGTTGGATATGGGTTTCGAGCCCCAAATACGCAAACTCGTCGGCCAAATTAGACCTGATCGTCAGACGCTGATGTTTAGCGCAACATGGCCGAAGGATGTCCAGAAGTTAGCTAATGTCAGTTTAGTTCTCAAAGTCTACTTGCGTATCTCATCCGTATTTCAGGATTTCCTCAGGGACACGATACAGGTCAATATTGGGTCAATGGAACTGACTGCAAATCACAATATACAGCAAATCGTCGAAGTTTGCAGCGATTTTGACAAACGAAACAAGTTGATCGAGCACCTCGACAAAATCAGCGCTGAAAATGCTAAGGTCCTGATTTTTGTCGCTACAAAGCGAATTGCCGATGACATTACGAAATATCTTCGACAAGATGGGTGGCCAGCCTTGGCAATTCATGGTGATAAGGAGCAGTCAGTGAATGCCAAACTTACGTTCATTATTCTTGATTAACACCATACTAGACGTGAACGGGATTGGGTCCTTGGGGAATTCAAAGCTGGTCGATCCCCGATATTGATCGCCACAGACGTAGCGTCTCGTGGTCTTGGTACGTCCCATTTCTTTTTTACAAGCGCTCCGACGAGGTGTCAACTGCGTCAACGTCAACTTTGGCCATACTGCGTGAGGTGATATGAGCTAGAGCTCTAGCTATCTCATCCTTTGAATACATGGTAAAAGGGCGATTGCTGCAATTGACTAGCACCATGTTACAGCATTAGTTTCAAGGGACACTTCCGGAGTCAGACAGGCCAAGAGAGCTACATCCCACACCTATCGAGAGGACTGTACATTCCTTGAACACTGCCCTGTATCCATATGATACGCCAGATTGACTTGGTCAATATATGGCGTTTACGGCCAGCGTTAAAGGCATGAGTACCTACCACCGCACGTTTCCCATCTCGATTGGTAACTACGCATGCGAGCGATCACCTGTCTTACAACGGAAGTCGGAGCCAGCACTACTAGCTCAGCTCGGCGGTAGTAAATGTCCCTTTGAAGATACGGCGTCGTGGTGCTTGCAGGCACAGTCTGTCTCGAAGCGCTTGTTTTTTCTCGCTCAAGAATATTTGTTGACTCTTCCCGCTTCATTTCCCTCTATTCTATGCTCTTGTCTCGTGGCTCGCTCTGCAATACTCTCATTGGCCACGTTTCCCAGATGTCAAGGATGTAGGTTATGTCATCGTGAGTAGCTTGTGGTATTGTTTGCAATTTGCAACGATTAACTGGGTTAGAATTACGATTTCCCAAACAACTGCGAAGATTATATCCATCGTATCGGTCGCACCGGTGTAAGTTACCATTGACGTGATAAAACGGATTTCTGAAGTTTTGCCTGTCAGCGAGCTGGAATGAAAGGAATCTCGTATACCTTTTTTACCACTGACAATGCCAAATCCGCCCGTGAGCTTGTGAGCATTCTCAAAGAAGCCAAAGCTATTGTACCTCCTCAGCTTGAAGAGATGGCGATGTATGGAGGAGGAGGGAATAGGGGTAAGATCATTAATAATCATACTAGAGCTGGCACTTACCACTACAGGCCGATATGGTGTTGGAGGTAGAGGTCGTGGTGGCGGCAATAATGGGAGATATGGTGGAAGTCATGACAGCTACGGTGGCCGAGGAGGCCGATGGTGACATGGATCGTTTATCATTGGTTATTCGCCGTAGAATATGTAGACCTTCTGAGACTAGAGTGTCCTTTATTAGAGCTGGCTTTGCTCCATGAACATATCCCAGGAAGATATTGTAATAGGTGGTCTTATCCCCACCGTATTCCGCCAATCTTCGATCTCAGCGCCACGACGGATAAGCCTGCTTTTCCTTCTGCATGGCCGACAAAGGTCTGCAGACAGGTTAAAAGAGGTTGCGCGATCTGTCATCCAGTCTTGCTGTCGCGATCATGGAAGACGGCTAGTCAGCGCTGCCGCGAATGGTGTCTGGAACGACGCTGAGGATGCACAAAATGATCGACATGCGTAAGTTTGCATCGACTATTCCCTCTCAGCTCATTCAAGCTTTCATATACCAGACTGGACATCATACAAGGTCTATTTGACTTGCAGAAAAGAGGTGCTCAAAAGACACCGTCTCCATAGATGGTACTGCTAGGGATGTGTCTTTTCTCATAGACTTTTTACCATTCTATCTTTTCCCATCTGGCGAACGCACCATTGACAGATGGGTTGTAGCTGGTATCAGTCTTGGGGGGCATTCTGCCTGGCTAGCCCTCAGTCAAGGTAGTGCCGCTTAAAACGGTGCCTTTTCGGTCTGATATGATTACTATACAGATCCCAGAGTCAAATATGGTTAGTATCTCAATCATGGGGTGCCCAGACTACCTGGGACTCATAACCCATCGTGCTCGTACAGCAAACATTCCTGTCACACCACCATATTTTCCATGCAATTTGCAGGACCATATTCACCAGTGCGGCCCCACCTCAGTTCCTTACCGGGCCACAAACTCCAGCAATCCTTTTATTGGCAAAAAAATACTCATAATTACCGGTGAAGACGACTGTTTGGTACCTTGGAATGTATACGAACAGTTTGTGAATGAGCTAGAAGTTGGTGACGAGGGGACCAAGAGGGTTCACATCATTAAGGGTGTGGGGCATAAGTGCACAGAGGAAATGATAGGCAAAGCAAGCGAGTTCATTGGAGAGGCAATGCTTATGTAACAAGTCTGACAATGGTGGCGTCAACACCGCTATGTTCTCACTTCGTCTTCCCACTGGGGTCTCTGAATATCTGTAAAGGAAGCTTCCCGTGCAACGTCTGCATCATTCAGTTGTACCAGATATCCATCCCGGATGCCTCGCCGCCGCAATACTGCACCCTTCACGACAGAATCACAGCGTCAATTAACTCCCATACCTACCCCACCCACTTTTTCGGAGAACCTCGCCATTCTGAGAACTCAATGGAAATGGGCAGCCTTTAGCCAATTCTTCTTCACTTTCTCCCCTCTCTTTGCTATGAATGATGTCTCTCTCGCCGTAAGAATTACATACGCGATCATTGCCTTACAAATGTTGATGCTTGATGGGCGTATAGGACATTGAAGCGGACCTAACGCAAGGCACAAGTCGTGTAATAGCCCACATTATGACGCGCTTATTGTATACACTGTCTTACGACCGTAAGGTGTCGTAAGTCACCTACTTTCCTTGTACCTCTTGAGGTGCTCACCATCAGCAGAGTTGACAACTGGCAGTCAGCCTTGCGTAAACAATACAATAGGCGCACACCCGAGGCTAATCCCTTAGGATCTGAACCTATGGAGCTGGTACCCACTACAAGTGGGTTACTAGAAGATAGGACAATGACCAACGAAGCCACATCTCAGAAACTTCTTGTAGGAATCAACTCTGTAGAGGCGGAAGAGGCGTTTAGAACAGATGTCATGGAAGTTAATTACTCCGACGGCAAGGAGCCCAAGGACTGGCATGATCTTTCCATGCTTGAGAAGCTCGATAGTTTGCATTTGCTCACCGAATGGCAATTCCAACATCCGATGAAGTTTAGGACGCTAATGAAGAGTGATGATGAGACTGCTTCGTGGGTGTGTCTTTTCGAAATAACACTTGTTTGATTCATCTGAACAACTCTGCAGCGCATTGAACCTATTGGATATGACAAACAAAAGAATGCATACTGGCTCATTGGTTGTGGGTGTTTTTGAATACTCATTACCTATTGATGCAAACACGATGACACTGCAGCCGATCGCCTTTGGATCCAGCGTGCACCTCCTTCTGCCCCGCGGACTCAGAAGAAAAACAAAGTTTACGTCCGTGAAGATAATTGCGCAATTCCTTACGCTGATCGAAAGCGTTGTTCATTCGGGTTACAAAGTGGCTATTACAACGATGTTACAACCGTTCCAATACGGAGTCGGGCTGCAAAATCTCGGGCCAAAGCTAGGCTTAATACTCGTATGTCTCAAGAGGCTACATACAATCCGTCCTCGACCAACAAACGATCGAGGCGCGGGCAACGTTCAATTGCAAGTATTGAACCCTCCAATCCACGCCTTGCCACCGGAACGCGGATGAGCGCACGTTTGCAAGACCCTCAGCAGGACGAATGGCAACCTATTCCTAAAGAGTGGATGGGAGAGGTTAGCACAGAAGAGCGTGTGCAAGGAGACTTTGGATCGCGGCCTGCGTACGGTCCCAAGACGGGTTTGGAAAGCGACCTAGATGACTTGAGTGATTTGACCGAACTTAGTGAAGGCGATGAAGCTGATAATGCTAGAATGGATAGCATTGTCGCTACCACAGAATTAATGGTTGACCCTCTCGCAAAGTCCCCCGGTTCAGTACAATCCAGTGTGGAAGCTTCGCAACCGCCGAAGGAGCGTTTTGTGGAGTGGGAAACAGTACGTACTTTTTGCGTTATCGAGTTGTCTTTTCATGGTTCAGCTGTAGATATGTTCAACATTATATGATTGGGAACATATTGCGGATCGGTTTGCGACAACGACGCACTATAGCGAAAAGGCACTATATAAATACTTGATCAACCACTTAGTGCCGGCCATAACTGACAGTCTGAAGGAATGTCCCTCATTGGTATAATTTGGCATGCGCCTGACAACATTTTCATAGGCTACACAGCGGCAGAGACGGATGGAGGAAGCTATCATTCATAGAAAAAGGTCGTCTAGAATTGCTTCGAAGGAGAGTGAAAGACAACGAGCCCTGGCAGCCGCTAAAAAGGGAGCAGAGGAGCAGGAGAAGTTAAGCCGTACGCAGAGGCTTGAGGCACGGTTACAGCGAGAGGAGGAACGACACATACGTCAAGAGGATGCTAAGGAGCGGAGGACAGGGGAACAAGAAGCCAGAGAAACACAATCGTTGTTCGAAAGGTGATTAATACATAAACGCCAATCATGACCCTCCTGCGTTTACAAGTTATTTCAAAGGCAGGTTACGGCAGGAAGATCTAAAAAGTTACGTCTATCTCCAGCAATTACCAGCCAATTATCCGCGAAGAGGGCTTCGCCAAAAAATGTTGATTGGGAGCTGGATTGTGAGATCTGCCACAAACGAGGTATAAATCCTGTAAGCCGTCAATACCACCGTTATCAGGATATCGTTGACGTTGCTATACAAGGATGACAATACAGCAATGATGTCTTGTGGGTCTTGCTTCAAATGGCATCACATCTCATGCCATGACAAAGCTGATGAAGATGCGGGTCTGCCAAAGCGTGATTGGGATAATGCTGACTTTCTTTGCAAGAATTGCAACGCAGCTAATCCCCATAACGGAATGACGGAAATAGAAAAGGCAACGTACGCAAGCCATGCATTTGCATCTTTTCCAAATCGCACGAGGATCGAATCTGAATCGGCAGGACCAATAAGCCTTCCTGCAACCCACCATCAGACGTCAAATTCTCCGAGGCATATTGCAAGCATACCTACCCACAAGCATTCAACGATGGGGCGGCAATCTGCGATGCTTCCGCAACAGCGCTCTCTGCAGCACCGATCCGAGTCTCATAATGCTGGAATGTGGTTACGAGAATCGACGTTGACTGTGAGGCCTATTGTTCGTCTCCATGCGACCTGATATTGAGCCTACCAGAGCTTCCTCTACGACCAAGTGAGGTGGAACCTCTCAGTGCCCAATCCGGTTTCCGATCATCTACAGCCAGAAGTAGAGAACTTTCATGGCATACAAAGTAGCGACAGAGATTACCCTTCTAATGAACATTCTTCCACGTTCAGTATAGCAAGTAGAGGTATTCAATGCTTTCCACCTTCCTTGGATACTACAGAGTCTAGTTCTAGAATAGCACACCGTAGAGATTATTCGACAGCATATCGAAACTATCAGCGTTGACATAGGTATATCTTATCCTCGGGAGACACGTAAAGATAATGTAGAGCAACACAGTCCATATTTTGTCATCTAAGCTGCTCGTATAATCTGAACGTCGGTGTCTTGAAAGTGAACGGACCATCATCTGTCGCGGATTCTCTAAAAAGGGTATTTTTCAATTGTTGATCGGATTGTATTGGCAGACGCACTCGACTGGGCCCAACACGCGCAGTCCTCGAACGTGGGTGTCTTTTCCGCTCATATGGTTTGCGGCAATAATTACTTGGAGAACATAGGCATAAACAGGACTCCTAAAGAGTTGTCAGCACCTATCAGTGATGTGTACTATTCAAATTACAATCCGTCGCCGTCTTCGTTTGGCTCAGACGATATATCAAAAGTAATCCAACCGTCCGGCTTGTCGAGAGTCACGACGCGTGTGTCTTGTAAATCGCTTGGACCCGTACCAGCACGTATGGCGAGCGTGGAAGGCGTGTAAGAATCGTCCTGGGAGTAACTAAGGTATATACTGATTTTCTGCAAGAATCTACCGTCGAGACTTGCTAAGATGGAAACTGAACAATATACCTGTATGGCCATCTTCCTTGAAAATTCAGCAGTGATAAAATGTGGTTGTGGCCCGTCAGAACTGTATCGACATTATTGTAGAAGTAGATGATAGAATTAAGTCAATGGCTCACTGCCAGAAGGTGTCGGGATCACCATCACGAAGACATTCCGCACCAAATCCGAATTTGTAAGATGAAACTGACCATTTTGCGTATGCGGAGATGTCGGGCCATGGAAGAGATGGTGGCAATTTAGCACCTTTGAATCACGATAAGATAGTGGTGAGGGGCAACGATGGACATATACTAACCAGAATGGACGATTGGCGTGCCATCGTCTGGGACGCTCATCGTGTGCAACAGTCGATTTCTGATGGCGGCGAATGGTGAAACATGTTGAAAACATTGAACTGATTGAAAACGAATACTTACTGTAAGTTACTGTATGTAATAAAATCAAAGCTGGTGGATTAAATAATCCGCCCAGTTCGATCTGATTCTACCGGAAATCATATATTCATATGTCAAACCATGCTCAATCTTCAAGACTACCAGCTATATGGCAGACAGATGATACTCGACGGGTTTGGATTACCTGGTAGGGACCTTGTCATCTCTACTCCTAGACAACGGGACGCATAGCCATGCAGGTCAACTCAAATTGCGACAGGCCTCTGTTGCCGTCGTCGGAGCCGGTGGTTTGGGTTGTCCTGCTCTCCAATATCTAGCAGCCGCTGGAGTTGGTGAGCATAGACCTTTGGAGAGGACCCAGTTCACGAATTATATCTCCTCCAGGAAGAATCACCATAATTGATCACGATGTCGTCGAGTTATCCAATCTGCAGCGCCAGATCTTGCACAGTGAGACGACAATTGGTTGGAATAAAGCCAAATCCGCCGCGCGTACATTGTCAATGTATGTTCCATACATGTCTGAATCGTTTGGTTGATGAAGTCTCTTAGGCAATTCCCGCAACTGAGCCTTGACGTTCACGAATTCGCTGTGAGCGCGGACAATGTGCTATCACTATTGGCATCGCATGATGTAGTCCTCGACTGTACGGATAATGCACCAACCCGGTATCTTTTATCCGACGCAACCACCCTCCTCAATAAACCTCTCGTTAGCGGAGCTGCTCAAAAATTCGATGGTCAGCTCTGTGTATACAACCTAGGTTCGACGGGGCCTTGCTACCGTTGTCTCTTTCCAAAACCCACCAGCCCAAAGTTAACCAATTCATGCGAAGAGACAGGTGTATTAGGTGTTGTTACTGGTATCATTGGCAATTTGCAAGCTCTGGAAACAATTAAGATACTGACCGGCCTGCATGGTGCGTACTGATGCTTTTTTCACTCATTGACTTCAATTTTAGGGTCAGATCAGAAGCCGTCATTATTGCTATTTTCAGCACTGAGTTCACCCCCTTTTCGCTCTGTTAAGCTGCGTTCTCGCAGGAAAGACTGTGTCTCCTGTGGAGTTCCAAATATTCAGAGTCTTCTTCCAACTTCGGATTATGTCCAGTTTTGCGGAGGTGATAGACCTAATTGGGTATTGCGCGGCCTACAACCTGGTGAATCTCAACATCGCATAACACCCAAGGCAAGGAATGCAAAGGATATAACTGCTAGTTACTCGACTAACGATATCACGAAACAGGAGCTGAACCAAGCCCTTTCTTCAAGCAATCCCAAGCAGCTCATCGATGTTCGACCAGAAGTTGAATTTGGAATCTGTCAGATTCCTGGCTCAATCAGTATTTACTAGACCCGCTTCCTGACATTGGACCCCTTTGACATAAGATTACACAGATGTGCCGGTTGACATACTCGTTAGCAATCCACGTATTTATCTTTCAAATGATCCAGGCATGGAAACATACGTAGTATGTCGGCTTGGTAATGATTCACAGATTGCTGCAGAGGCTTTGCGAAGCGTTGGTGGTCACAATACCAAGGATATTATAGGGGGCTTAAGAGCATGGTCGAAGGACGTCGATGGCAGCTTTCCCGTTTATTAATGGTACCTTAATAATGGTTGTGAAACACACTACACGAATGTCAGCAGTGGTCCAAATCAGGCAGACTTTTCTAATAATTGATTAAGGGATGTTTTCCCGAAAAGCCACGCAGACTCACTTATGCCCAAGTTAAACCACTTTGGTATCTTTCCCTTCTGAATTTTATTAGGTTCAATTGCCTTCTGATTCTGATCAGGGACCGATGATGCATCAAATGTGGGTGGCACTGGTAAATCAACTGCCTGAGCCAAAACAAATGGAGCTAACGGCGGGCTGGCGGTGGTGGCTAAAGAATTGATTCACTTCGTGAAAGAAAAGATAAAAGGTTGGACGGACAGTTTAGTTCCTCTGATTCGAAGCGAAGTAAGAGCAGAGAAGAGGGCGCCAGCTGCAATTCAGCCAGCGTGAGCTCCCGAACCTTGGAATCAGAAACCTTCAAGTCTCGCTTGGGCGGTGATTGATCTGGGCAGTTAAGGCGCGAGATACCAACTGGTAATAGAGGTGAACGTACATAGGATGAACTTTGTGGGTTTCGCTTCTTCCGATAAACACCCACGCACAAAGGCATAAACAGATTTAATCTTGTCAGATGACGGGAAAACCTTCTCGAGTTGAGTTCTATCGGGAAACTTGACGCGGATTGTTGTCTAGATGCCAGTGTCATTTTAACAAAAGCAAGCTGTCTGGCGCCTTACGAATGGCCATCTCTGCCTCCTGGCTCTGTCACTGGACTCACGCATGGCTCGAGTCTGAAGCGGAGCATCCGTCAAAGCTTGAGTACGTGCCGCGAGCGTCATTTGTGCACCTCTTATATCAGCAGACGTTGGAGTGTAGTAATCATCTGGCATAATTGCTGCCGGGTAGGTATAAGGTTATGCACGCTGAAGGAAATAACAATGGAAGCTTACGGATAGGGATCGAGTTGTTGCATGGTTTATACACTTTGAAGGGCTGCTGGCCCGCAGGTCTCAAATCACATTTGTTTTCATGTATCGTTGAGGATGACTGTTCCATACTGAGTGGTAAAAGGACGATTTGTTGGTCAAAACAAGAGGTTACGCAAATTCATCCTCTCTTCACTTTACGCCTGTCCAATAATAGTCAGATACAATCCACACGGCAAGATTGAGCAGTCAGAAGAGAAGTTTGTCTCATGCGAAGCGCCCGAGGACGCATTGGCGAATGGTCCCGTTAGATATGGCCGATCGCAAGTCGAACGCAAATTACTGCAGCATCATGAATTTTCAGGGTAGAAATGGGGCTCACCTGAGTTAAAATGAGGGCGTCGGGAACAGACACGAATGCCGGCTGAGGCTTATATAGCTTGCAATGCAAGGTATTTGTAGTTATTTGTACTCACTGTGATCTTTCGTCACGCATCACGGTGAATGCTCCACACGACTGAGAGCACAACTTGCCTGAGCATTCTCCAATACCCGGTGCTCGCACATCCATGACCGCAGCACATCTCATTCTCAGCTGGATCCTGCTCATCTCCCTTCTTACGAACGCGCAAACTATTACGACAACTGATGAGTAGGTCCTCCGTTATGCAAAAGAGCGTCACCTCACATTCCTAACTGATGTTAGTTCTGGTCTTACAGTGGTCGAAGTCGTCACGACAGACCCTGTGTTGGGTGTCCCAACGACTAATGTCTTGTGCGAAACCTCTCATCTTCCGAAATGGCTGCCGATCTCACTCGTTTTAGGACAACTCTCATGACAAAGGCCACGACAGCAAATACGCCAACAACCATGACGACGACGCCAGCTACAACGACGATACCACCGCCTGATAACCAGCAGGGACCTGTTGGTCAACCAGCTGCGACTACGGTTACACCTGGAGGGCCTACACCATTCACCTATACAACTATAATAAATGGGGAAACAGTCGTATCGACGGATGTTTTTACTCCAACGAATCCAGCGACAACCCCTGTCGTACCTTCGATTTCGGGAACTGTATGGGATTTAAGTTCATGGCTACATGAGTATGGACCAACAACGCCAGTTGGGAGCAAAAGTTCAGCCGTGAATCTGAAGGCCTCCACGCTCAGCTTTGTTGCCGTGTACGTTGTTTCGTTGATGTATATCCTATCTGAATACCTGCTGGTGCCGTGATTCCCTGGAAATGTTACATATTGGGACCGTAATAGTTACATTGGACGCTCGACGTTATGGGTCATGCTACAGTAATAGATTTTTTACTGGACTTTCTATTTATTTATCTACATAATAACACACGACGCTGCTGTCATGTGACTTTGGAGAGTCGATATATGTTTCCAACCATCACAGTCAATGGCTCACGAGTCGACGCAAGAGAATGTCCTGGCAGTTGCACTTGTTATCGAATCCTCATGGCCAGTGTATCATCAGTGGGCTGTTGTTATGAAGGAATATCTGTCTTTGGTCTTGAAACGGTTGGCCGACATACACAGCAGTATCAAGGTGAAACGATACAATGTGCCCATGAACGAAACGCCTGACGAATAGCTATAGATGAGGGTTGCTCTCATCGTATATGGGTCTAGGGAATTACCATTTCCCTCCCCTCTATACAAGCGCTTCTTCGCCGATTATCAAGCTGCGTTTAGAGAGGTACAGGAAGTTTCAGCAAATCTAGGAATTTGTCAAGCCAACTCAGAAGATGACAATGGTATGGCAGCTCTTGAGGGTCTAGTTGCAGCCATAGAAGTATGTCTGTCTGCCATATTAACAGGGATACTATGATATCAACGGCCATAGTTATTCGATGCATTGAGGGCGTGTTCCCAACTTAAAGGACGAGTGTATCCCAGCTATATCTTTCATATAGCTGCTCGCCCTTCAGACTCCTCGCAACATCCGCAATGGAATGATTGTACCTATTTGGATAACACCACTTGGCTTACTTTGCCTCAAGAGTACCGGAAGGTCTGCTGCGTCAATCCGTACCCTGGATAAGTACTAATGCTGAGCCAGAGGAACATCATCTACAATGCGATATTACTTGACAGTCAATTGTGTCGATTCATTTCACTCCACTCGGCTGTAAGTTACAGATTATCCACGGTACACAAGGTCGTTAATGGTAAAAATGTTTCAGATGCAGCATAACCCATATTTTGATACAAAACCATGGTTTCCTGTGCGAAAATCTCACATGGTTTTATTGAGCAGCATACCTGTTCCTTCAGGTAGTGTGTTACCTTGTGATATAATTCAGCTTAACTCACAAATCTACAGAATCAAAAAATATGCCAGCAAAACGCGCTGGCGATGTCACTACTATTGAGCGAACGCCTGAATCGAAAAGACCGCGATTGGTGCTTGCCCAAGCAGATGTATTGCCTCAACAGGGCAGTAGTACGAACTCGACACAACTAACCCGTAGTGAAATCCCGACGACCAGCCGTACACCTGCATCTAGTGCAGCCCATTATAGCTTCATGCTACAACTTGTCACAAAAATACGTGCTCTGGAGGAGAAAGTCCGCGCACTGGAGAGCAAGGCATCAGATGCGAGATTGGCTGGTAATTCAGCTCTGGCAGAAAAACTCACCTTGGAGTGGAAACACCAGAAAGAGTTTCTGACTAATTCTCAGAAGCGGGTTAGGGAATTCGTGCAAGTTTCGAACACAAATAATAATGGTAATAATGCAGCTGTAACCAAATCATCTCCAAGTAATGCTATCGCACATGCCCCTCAAGAGATTCCTTCGTCTTCCCTCTCAACTGGTCGTGACAAGCAAAATAGCTCCGCTTCAACGTACGAATATCCGCAAGGTGTAGAATCTCATGTCGCGTCACAACAAAGTTTGATAAATCCGAACGGATTAAGCCAGTCTCAACTTTCCTCTGTTTCGAACGCTGGGTCCGTACTGAGAACGCGAAGCTCTCCGATCACTGCACAAATGCACAAACTCATCGAACAAGACCAGAGGAACCGCCCATTGCAGAACAGTCAATTAACGCAAGTTCCAAATTCGCTCTCCGCACAAGTGCCGCAGCCATCGCAGTCAACAATCCCAACATCACGAGGGCAACAGAAAATAAGTTCAGCTGTTGTCTGGCAGGGCCAGCTTATCTGGAATGGCCGTGGTCCAATGGGTAAAAAGGAGTGTCGGTCGAACGTTGTTGCCCTCTCCCAGAACGTTGTAGAGTGGTGCGCTTACTTACCTGCGCATGTGTGCTAATGGCTGATCAACTTTAAAGTCGCGCAGATACATGGCCATCTTCCCTCGCGCTCGTCCCGACGCATGAACCTGCAGTCTCTCTGCCAGAACTCAAAGAATGGATAGCTAGATTCAAACCCGTTATATGTCGATTCCAACCCAAAGCAGAGTCAGTTCCGGACTTGATGAATGAGCAATACTACAAATCTCTTATACAAGTGTTAACAACGAAAAGAGTGGTAAGGAATTTCTTAGTCTATATTCGCGATGTTGATTCTGACCGCTAAACTAAGTATGCCGTTGCTGGTTGGACCCTTCCTTCGGGCGCTCAAGAAAACAATGTGTTGGTCTTCCCCGTTAATGATATAGCTCTTCTTGGTGCATTCTTTCCTGTCGCTGGCATACCTGAGATGCCGAAGCCCCGACCAGGAACAATTCACCCGTCACCATCGCCCCATACAATGCAATTTCTGGCGCAACTGCAACGACTCCCACCCGATCAAAGAGATTTGTTTGTAGCACAGATGCTGCACAAACAAACGAATCAGTTTCCGGCCGGGGTCACGCAGACAGCTACGCACCAACAAGCGCTGCAAACTCGGATAACGGGACTCGCTCAGTCCCAAATGGGTTCAGGCAGAATACCGTTTAACCTGCACGAGCCTATGAACATAGCAAGCACCTCGGCGGGTAATCCAAGTCCAAATACTGCAATGAATACACCAATGCAACAGCAACCTCGGTCAGGGAACCATAATGAGGCAGTAATGCAGATGATGCAGCCCTGATGATAATCACCGAGTGACATCCAAATAGATGCCACCTGGCTCAAGTCCCATTGTCCACATTATGGAGATACATTTCAGCTGACTCAAAATCTATAATTGAGGCACATTGAAATTTCCTTCCGTTCCTTGTATTTTCGCATGATCAGCGATGTTGGGCTGAGCCTCATACACCGTTATAACAGGCTTGTCGTTCCGCTGATATATGGTCATGCTATCGGCTATGGCACAGATGAATATGTAGTGTCCGCACCTTGGTCCAGTATCCAAGAAACCCGATGTAATAGATGCGTGTGACGTCACCACCCCAGGAAGAGGGGAAATACAATCCAATTGAAGATATGTTATTGAATTTAGCGGTTCTGAAGTTGAAATTAAGATTGGAAGTGGGGGGGCAGAACTACGGACTTGACAGCGTATTCTCCAACTGCTCGTCCTTGCGCAACGGTAATTTCTTGAGTGGGCAACTTTTCCGCCACATCTTCAAAGTCGACACTCATATCATTTGCAAACTAGAGGACTGGATTCCTATGGGACAGTTCACATAACACCATAACTAGTGGGCACTGACCAGAAGGACCTTGGAGGGAGTGTATTCGGCAGGTCCTGCCTTGAGTAGGATGGCTCGAAGGCGAACGGAACCTGTAAATGGGATACGAACAATGCTAAAGACATCGCGTTAAACTGGACCAATAACAGAGATGTCTTGAGATACATCTGATCGTCTGCCTCTGACTCAACAAACTTGGACCGTCAATACTTCAACGCTAGTACATAAGATGCCAGAAATGTGCATATATTCACCACATTCTCATCCGCACGGTCATGCCAGGGCTTGATCACTTCAGATCCATGGTTAGAAGTATTGAGCGCGACGACGTTCTGACGGTCAATACACATGTATAAGTTATCTTGAGGATTTGGTTCACTGTCTGAGGTACCATCGCCATGAGAGTGGTCATGACAATTGTGTTCACAGTGATGAGGCATGGTGATGGATGAACATCGACCACAGTTCCACCAAGCTGTAATGGTCCTGGAAGGATTCGGCGGACTAACAATCTGAGTGGAGAGTACACCTGCTGGCCGTAAACTTTCATCTCCGACTGCAGTTCACAGAATCACAAGAACGCAACTTTGAACTCCGATGATTAGTTTTACACTCCGAACTGGCTCTAGCGACTTGCACTTCACCTCAAGTTGGACCCAAGATGACAGACGTTCGAACCCTTTTGAAAGCGAAAAGGCAGGAAATGCGTATATCTCATCGTTATGCCTCGTACAGTACCAACGGCCAACTGAGATGCACCGCTTGCGGCATATTAATTAAGCATGCCTCCGCATGGGAAGGACATCTGGGAACTAAAGGACATCGGACATCTGTTGCTCGCCTCAAAGAAAAGGAGATGCTGATGGAGGAAAGACGCCATTCAAAAGAAGTTGAACCCCATGATGACCTCTCTAATTCAAAACGAGGGCTCGAGTCAGATTACCAGGAAGGTTCGCTACCGAAACGAACGAAGCTGGAACAGTCCACGACCAATGTTCCCATCGACTTTTTTTCCAACAAGGCACGATCCATGTCCACTTCCGACACCGAGGCCAACGATTTCGACAAAGATTCGTTACCCGCTACACTGGATGTAGAATACGAGCGTTTCCAACGTGAAGTGCTGACCCTACCGGACTATCCTGAGACTTACGATCGGGCAACAATCGTTGCTGAACCAGAACTAGTCTCAGAGCAATCTTTAGGCGGTCTCCCGTCTGCTGGTCCAGCTGTGACAGAGACACATCTGTCCGTGGAGAGGGCGGATGCATTGGAAGTGGACAAGAACGAAACAGAGGAACGCGAGTTGATATTGGATAGGCTACTGGAGGAAGAAAGGTCACAGGAAGAAGCGGATATGCGGGTTGGTCTCATGAAAAAACGAATTGAGAATGTTCGACGGAGGCGACAAGGCTTTTCGATGGAGCAAGACAATTTGTCCAATACGTGATGCATGTTGTATGGTATGCACTCTATTATTGACTGTTATCACCTTTCCACTGAGGTCAATCCATGTCATCAACACCAGCTCTTTCTTGTCCACTATCTTTCTCGATTCCCAGTTTCATCCACCGAGACCAATCCACCCCTTGCTTATGCATCATCATTAGCCCGAGAATCACGGGCAAATACCATAGACTATGGTGAAATAATGTCCTGGCCTCAGATTCACCACCCCTCCTCCAGAACCGCCAAGCAGCCCGTACGCATATAGCGTTAGGAAGCACTGTAGTAAGTGCGAAGGTCCACGTCGTCAGCCCGGAAAGGGGAGATATAATAGAGCATATGGTAGTGAGTAGGAACGTGTGTCGCAGAGATACAAGAGCATTTTTTGACGGATCGGTTACTGATAGCATATGATAACCAGCTTGAGCATATGAGCCTCGCACCAGATGCGATAGAGAATTGAAATGGGGAAATTGCCAACTGAAAAGCAACATGCATAATGCAAGCGGGGGGAGAACAGTACTTGTCAAAGACATGTCTAGAAAACCATCAGTCACACGAAAAGCTATGCAACATAAGGCTTGACAATTACTTGACAATACTTGGGCATCACAGGCCGTCCAACCCATAAGAGGTGGCAAAACACCGACAAGAGACCCTACCCAGGTGTTGAGAGAAGATTTTCTTTTCATCCAGGTGTATATACCGGCATAGAGGACGATGTTGGCTGCGCCTAGGACAGCGGTAGTGGGATTTACCATAGTCCAAAGTAGTGCTGGGCCAGCAACTCCCGTAAAGAGAGCAAACCCTGCAGCGTGCAAAGATGAGATTGCTTTACGGACCAGAGGTCGCGTTCTAGTCCGCGCCATCTGGGCATCGAACGGCATTTCTTGGAGTTGGTTAAGCGTATTGGCTGACGATGAGCACAAAGCAGTGCCCAGGGCAGTTGATAATAGTACGGGGAGCGTCGTTGGTGCCGGGGACAATGCCACACCAGACATTGCTGTGAGCACGACAAGCGCAGTAAGACGTGACTTGGATAGTTGTAGATAGATATTTACAAGCTGTCTCGGCGAGAGTTGTTCTGCTTGTTTGTATGCCAAAGGGGGAGCATTCCGCGCAAGAGTAATGTCGGGAGACAAAGGCATATTTGAGCTGGTTAACGATATACTTGGCTTTCGATGGACGTTTAGCCATTGAGCATTATGATTGAAGAAAGAAACGAAGCAAGGCTTGACCATGGACGATGTCTGCCTCACGTAGCAGGCCCCGGGCCTGCTACGAATGGGAAGACGCCAACATCTGCTGAACTGCATCGCGTCGAGGGCAAACGCGACAGAATGGAGAAAGCTACAGGGAGAGCGGAGATGGAGTCGGGGTTTTAACAATTAGACTCCCGACGTCACCCGCGTCACTCTTCCCTGGCTCAACTTTTCAACACAGCGGCGACCTCGACTTTCTGCCAAATGCCAGGGACACATCTTCTTCCCCCAAATTTACTAAAACTCTTTGCCCCTCGACCTCCCTTACCTTATTCCAGGCCAGTAGGAAAGGACATCGACCGTATCGCAAAGAAGGATGTCAGTGGTGTTGGGCCACTCCTTGCACGCGTACGGGAAACAAACACTCAAAGTCTCATAGCTAGCAATGGGGAAAATATGGAGGAGGGCGAAGAACTTGTTTTTACTCTCGCCGAAGAAGTTAAACGTCAAATACGGAGAGAGGAACGGAAGGCGAGAAAAGCGGAGGAATTTAGAATTGCCAAGGAAACCTGTTCGTAATATTGTTCAACGCCGGTCTATCCATTTACATTTTCTTTTCATAGTCAAGCCTGCAGATGATCCGGAAGCCATTGGAGATCCCTACAAGACGCTCTTCATCTCACGGCTGGTCCGAACTTTCATCCCCAATTCTGTGTCTTGTAGCTAATCTTACTATCCATTATAGCACAAAAGTGCGACAGAAACAGATCTCCGTCGAGAATTTGAAGGATATGGCACCATAGAACGTGTTCGCGTGGTGCGTGATAAAAAAGGCCGAAGCCGAGGCTATGCATTTATAGTCTATGAACGTGAACGTGACATGAAAGGTGAGTTCAGTACTCACAACATTCACCACTGGCCAGGTCTGGACGCTTTATATTAGCCGCCTACAAAGAGTCAGATGGTCTACACATCATGGGCAAACGAATATTAGTGGATGTCGAGCGTGGCCGTACAGTCCGAGGTTGGAAGCCTCGCAGATTAGGTGGGGGCCTGGGGGGTCGCCCCAAACGTCAAGAAACTCCTATAGCACCGCCGCCGCCGGTGCGAGGATTTCGAGGTGGATTTGGCGGTGGCAGAGGTGGAGGCTTCAGAGGGAGTGGAAGAGGTGGTTATGGAGGACGTGGTGGATACAGCGCAGACAGAGGACACGGAGACCGCGGTGGGCCAGCTTATGGAACTGATCGACCGAGCAGCTTCCGCGGTGGATTTCATGCAGGCAATCCTGATGGGGGATATAGGGGCGGGGCTGGTGGAGCAAACTTCAGAAGTAGGGAAGATGGTGGAGGAGGTTTCAGGTACGCTTCAATCTACTTTTATATGACATTGACCATAAGTAGTTGTTTACACAGGAGCGGTCGTGGCATTGGTTATACTGGCAGCAATTTCAGCGACGGAACCTCCAACGGATACGGTTCTGTTCCAGGTGGACCCGGTGCGTATGCGGCCGCAGGTGGCGGCATGGTGGGCAGTGGATTTGGCGGAACTGGCTACCGTGGTGACCTCAAACGCGAAGGGCCAGGCGGCTACGATGACAGAGAATTGAAACGAACGCGTTATTGATGGTGAACGGTGCTAAAGGTATAGCTGCTGCTTCTATCCTCCGTTTTGGTCACCTCTTCAAGCACCGAATCCTTGGGCATTCGGTCCATGTGGACCATTACCCGCTTACTATGTAATTTTTTCTTCGTTTCATGCGTAAGTATCATATTCTCGAGACGCAGATATGCGCCCTGCGGGAGGCAAGTATGGAATCAAAAGTTCCTTCACCCTACAATATTTCAGCTGCAACAACATATTCTGGTTTGATATTTCTCCTTCCCTAGTCGAGTTTCGGTGTCAAATTAAAGAAAAACATGGCGAGCTGGATATGGGGCTCGCGAATGTATTAAGAGGAATGAAGATTTTCTAATCAATAAGATAGTGATTCCAACTGCATCAACTCGAATGGGAGATCAATGTATTGTAATGGACCAGCGCACTTGCAGCATAGGAGTTCAGCGCTTCAGCTTTCATGGCCCATTCTTTTACTTTGCCACCCAGTAAGTATAAAACTATGCCATGGGACACCTGAGCAATACACTCCGTGTGTGTATCCCGATTAACTGCTCAGGACAATCCAAGTTACCAGGCATGATCTAACTTCAACCGTCAAGATATAATTTACTCCAAGGTCAATGTGAATCAGCCAATTTATTTATACACGAGAGTCAATCGACCCTGGGATGAATTCGGGATACACGTTTACTTTCAACAGCTATAGGCGATGCATTTCTACGTCTAACAGCTAGCAGAACCCAATCATGCAAGCGGAAGATGGAATATACGCTTCACTCTTTCCACCGTGTCCTTGTCACCAGTATTCTGCATATAACCAGTTAGAGAGATCCAATAAGGATTACAACAGATAGAACCTTGGTGAGATCATCACTAATCTTGACGCAAGGCATGTCATCAACAGCCTCTAACTTGACGACAATATTCAGTGCCTTGCTCTTCTCCGTTCGACCGCTTGAGATGGTGCAAAAGTCATTGGTGAAAAAGGTGCCGATGCCAAAGGAGACTACATGTGTTGAAATCAACTTTTAGGAGCTGGTAGGATACGTAAGCGAGACCTTTCTGAAGACCTAGAGCATCGCATTGTGATTTGAGGCGGAGGACCTTGTCGAGATGTAAAGCGTCTGAGTAAACAAATGTCTTCTCTGATGGGTCAATCCCAAGAGATTCATAGAACAGCCTGGCTTGAGGTCCGAACACAAAAGGATCACCAGAATCTTGGCGAATCCCGTGCCACCGTCGCATGCAACCCGGTTCTTGAGCGAGATCCTAGGAACAAATGTGAGAATAAAATTAGAAGGCTTGTGTAACGCAGAGTCATGCATTAAAGAAGGCTTCCGTAGAGAAAGTATCCGTTAATGCAATAAGAATTGTATTGGAAGGGTAGATTTCTTCCCAGAGAGCAAGTGCTGTCGAATTTGCACGCTCATATCCCATGAGCGCTCCGATCTGAGTAGTGTGATCATGACTTATAGTCTAAGGAGCATACTTTCGTCTTACTCCCATGAACCATTCACTGCAGTCATGGTTAAGTACGTATTGCAGCTTAGCGTAGATCGACGTACTGAGCTATAGTCCCTATGGGTGCTAGTCCATATTTATGTGCGAGATGAACCTAGGATTCTGAGCAGGGGATGGCAGGAAACAAGTAGTACTCACATTGCTTGTACCGCTCAGTGCTCCCCCTCCAGCTGTTTCTTTGGTGGCTCGAACGAGGCCTTGCATGACGGCGTCCTGAGCAGCGTAAGATCGTCTCCTCCTGGTTCCAAATTCACTAAAACTGCAACCAGCTTCGATGAGAGTCTTCCCTTTCTGGAAAGCGAGGCCTTGGGCATGTTGGCCACTGTCAAAATGAAACATCATCATCGCCCATACCTTCTTGACCAACGTAGTCCCAATCGGTGACCACGACGCGGAAATAAGTCTCGCTTAGGTATGCCATGAGTGGGACTTCCCATAGTATTGTTTCAGCCCAAGGCCCCGAGATGTCGACAGAGATGGTGCCAAATTTGCTGCCTTGCATTGTAGGGACAAACCCAATCTGAACCCGTTCGGGCTTGAAGCGATAGGCAGAGAGGTAAGATAGGTAATCTGATGTAAAGTAGGGGCAGGCCTCCGCAAGCCACGCTCTCTCAGCATGCGTCAAGGCGAGCTTCGAAAAACCTGATTAGGTCGTTAGAAGATAGTGCTACTGGAGGGTGCGATCCATTGCTCACAGGATATGGTCTCGCGGAACCGTTCAACACATTCGATGGTAAACAGCGTGTCTGGAGATCGATTTGTAAAGCGATATTTTGCTTGTACTGTCGGAAAATGTTGCAATACAGCTTGCTGCATCGTTAACTGGCATTCATTAAAGTGAGATCCTTTAATAGGAGGTTGAGGCTAGGTACTTTGTATAGATCTGTGTCTAATATCGACGGAGGAATTGTGAGTTCAACGTAACTGGAGGACATGGTGAGCTTGGGCAGATTCTCTGGTGGCAACGTGCTCAGTGACTCTCAGTAAGAAATGAAGTCACATGTTAGTCACATTGTGACAGAAAATGTCACCATATAGTCACACATTAGTCAGATGATTGTGTGTTTGACTATGATAGTCAGATTATAGTCTTACTGTAGTCAAAATATGGACTTTGCATTTTTTGTCAACTTGTCGCTCTGAGGTCCATGTGGTCACATTTGT
>JNHW02000143.1:0-26739 GCA_001691775.3 Amanita inopinata Kibby_2008
CTTGCTGCCTCAAAACAGAGTGGAATCTTACTTGACGTTGTTTATCTCTCCACTGTTCACTGTACAAAGTGTGCTGCAATCACTATTGAATCCAAGAGAAACAGGGAAATCGCCTCCACTGGGGACTGGAAGGCCAACTGGCAACATGACACTGGGAATCAAAGGGTTGATAGAGAACAAGGATATGGTGTTTGAACCAGCCTTCGGAATGGTAAGTTTATGGCATCTTAACACATGCGATTCACTCACGTTTACGACGGCAACGATGTTTTTGGGTTTACAGACATTCACGGCTCCTTGACTGAAAAGTGCATCGGGTGTTGGGCCGCCACCATGAGCCCCAACGCCTCCAGTAGGGTACGCCGCTACCAGGTTCTTTTTTCCAGAGTTAATGGATGTTCAACCATGCATAGTTCTCCTTTTGGCTCACCATTTGTCCCGTACTTCCAATAGCGGCTGTGAAGAGGAAGTTTCCTTTTGGGTCATTGTCAATGACTGAGGGTGATGATCAGCACTCTTGAGGCTAGTCCTCATGCACAGTACTCACAGTAAGCAGCTCCCGGCGACGGAAGAGCCGGAGAAAAGCTGATAACAGCAGACGCAAGGCGACTTGCAAAGAGAACTGAGAGAGTAACACGAGTCGAGAAGCCAAGTTTCATCTTGTTTTCTGTAAAGCGATGAGAGGTTGAAGCTGATCTGAAGGTAGGGATATGACTGGCCTTTTATACGTTTTCAACACAAGCGTATCATGCATTGCGCCAGGGCCGTCTCCAAGTTTTTTTCTTCTGCATCCACCTCAACTCGACTTCTACTCGACGTCCACTCCCATGAATAAACTGCGTGGGCTGATCAGGACAGGAGTTGACTCATGGAATACCGTATCTGGAATAGCTGGTGAATTGAGAGAAATGTCTTGTACGTTCACACACAGGGAAGCTCGTACCCGGGAGATAGTTGACATAAGTACGCATCACCTCAATGATTGTCTCTATCCGACTTATGAACCATCAGTGGGTTGAACGGCTAAAAGAAGCGGTGCAGACGGAGTTACGCTGTATGAGTTCTGCGTATCCATATCATATCTAAGTCAGCCTTCAACCCAACGACACGATAGAAATTATGATACAAATACTGACCTTTGCTACGTTGGTCCGTGTGTCGTGCCATGCGCTTCAACAAACAGTAACCTCGGTCTGAACGTCGAGATGCAGGGTTGTGAACTTGATTTCGGCTGCCAGCAACGGAGCGGCACCATTGAGACTGATCTTCAAAATGTTTACCTTATTCGGAAATTGATGACCAGAGTAAGCTTCCGACTATCTGGGAATCAGTAAAGCTTCAGCATCAGCAACTCTCTCAGGACTGACTTCGACGCCGATCCCTCATTCATCAGCAGGGAAGCGTGGGTTCCCATAAAATCAAGCTAAGTGGCTCCACTTTGTGATCTCCTTTCTGACGTGTCCTGCCATAACTCCTTTCATGCATTTTAATGAACAAACTTGAATGTAGCGTTTCTCGATTGGATGATAAACATTTCTCAATGGAATGGCAGGATTTACGTGGCAGCTTTCCCCGTCATTCTATGAGTCAGGAAAACCTTGACATGGCATTGTACACTGCTGCCAGCGATTGCATCGTATAGGTGTGAGACTCGCTGAATGTGAAACGAGTCTGAAAGAGCGACGAACCAAGGGGTAGTCAACTTGCATTCAGCTTTGGAGTTTAGAGATGATAACTGTTGTGCATGGTATCTAGCTAGCATCCAATGGCTAGTCTTGTTTGCCTCTCTGTAGGTTTGGATGAACGAAGGTATGTAATCTGGGCCATACATTGAAGTCCCAGCTTCGGAGGGCGTTTTGGACCATCAGCACGAGTTCGGACCTCGGTAGCAGGAAAATGCTGGCAAGATTGAACGCATGTCAATTTCTTGAAACTCTGAGAACGTGAAGAACCACTCGCGAGACTTGGACTCCGAGTTCAGTGACGTGTCGTGTACATTGCAATGCGTTGCAATTCGTGCCAGACGGGCGAGGTGACCGTCCGAGTGATGTCGCGATAACAGTCATGTCCACGTGTGGAGTAAAGTGTCCCAAGTTCTCCCACAACATTCTGGGGTATTCTGCGTTGTCGTGTATCAATCTGAACGGGTGGTGCATTGGTAGCGTGGTAAGCTGGTGAGTTGTGGTGACAGTCACCAGGTAAACAAATCGCTCAAGGAGGCGATATCTACCGACGCTAGGCTGTCACCCTCTGGGAACATGACTTTTTATGTCAGTAGCGAGTTTTTTTTTTCCTTCCAGTGTATTAGAAGCCGTGTGTTGTCGGATTCTGCATTGTAAAGGTTGCCATTGGAATCTGCTCCTGTCGACCAGTCCTTTTCTATGCTCTATGGCACCACAAAGCACAACAAAATCACTACCATCTGTCGAAGCTTCTTGTGACTTATGTTCACAATGATCAGTTTGCAGTGCATGAAATCACACCACTAAGGACTCCAGTGGAGCGCTCGCCTCGGACGACTCGAGAATATGTCTGAATGCAGCGCCACAAGCCCTAAGCAATGCATCTCCTGGGAAAATCTTACCTGACATGTAAAAATTAAAAAGGTAATGAAGGAAAAGTGCGCTTTCTCTATTCCGTTGCGCAAACCGGATAGCGGGCGGCCACGTATGTTTTTCAAACCATTGCGTGACGTGGGCCTTCGCTAGTGAGATGGGAACGACGATACGAAGATACGTGGCACGTGTTCGCAGGAACCGGTTGCTCGGCATGGTATTCGCAGATGCCTTGGAGATGTAGACCGTGTAGTACTCGCGCCGCCGGAAAGTGTTGCATCGATCCGCTTCTGCGAGCCCATCTCTGGAGTAAAAGAATCCTTTAGAACCATACACAGCGGTTGCAACGTGAATCCCCATCACTCCGCGTAAATCAATGCCGTGCCCAGATTCATGTTAACTGGGTCTATACCCGGCAGGAAAGAGATAATTCGCAAATACTGTGGAGCATTAGAAACGCGGGTGGCCATTTTGATTTCGCGATCTCAGCCTGGTGCCAGTAACCAAAATTCATACGCCCACTGCTTGTTATTTTACACGCCTCGGAGGGGCACAGATGAGGCAACAGGATGGAGAACATACTGAAAACCTTGTACTCTGGTGGGAGTACGCTTGTCATAATTGGCGTCCGACGTAATGGTTGAAATCAAGGTGATTGGGATGGTGGTTCCCGTCGACATACCGACTCGATAGATCTATTTGATGGAGAAAACTGGTCCAGTAGACTCAGCATGACGTCGCTAGTATAGGAAACTTTCCGCTTCACCCGCCAATGTTCAGTTGCTGGAGGGGCGGGCGAATGCGCCACTGTGGTGGTTGTGGTGGGGTGTAAGGCCAAAACCGATGCGTCCGTGCCACCGAGAACAACTCGCACAATCACGCACCTGTAGCATGCGCGGCAATATGCCACGCTCACACTGTTCGGGAATAATTGAGGTTTTCTAGTTGACGAAAGTTACAGGGCGACGTCAGACTATGCCTTGAAGACTAGAGAAGAGCTCAGAAGGATGAGATGCACTGGTCAAGATAGGTAGGGACTCGGGGAGTCTTATATAACCCTAAATCGCCAGAAAGATGATGAGGATGAATATGGGACCGGTATATGCGTCAGCGTCAACGTGTTTCTGGTCTGCATCACGTTCTCTACCACATTTGATTTACTTTAAAGACTGAATAGACTGATCAGGCATGACAGGTGTCATCAATACGGTGCCTGATAACTGAGAAATACTATTGACTTTAACCGGCAACCTGTCCACGAGACCCACTGGGCATAAAGATCAATTGGTTTTCAAGGTGCTAGAAACGTTAACACATGACTGGGAAATTAAAATTGAATGGTATTGGCCGAAAAAAAACCTTATTGTGGACTGATATTGCCTGGTCTGGCCAAGATACAGTGTTTAGGTGAGTTTCCATTTACCACGGTACCAATTCATTGCTGGTGGGCATTGACTTTAGTAACCCATAAGGAGCCATTATTGTATATTATTCACCCTCTGTGTGAACCCCGGTGGGAGCAAGCAAACATGAATCATCCAAGCCCGTAGAAATATGCTTTCTATTCCAGTCACGCGTTGATGATATGAATGGTGGTATCCTTGACCGCTTCGCTGTGATTCAATGAGAAAGTTGTCGCTCTAACCGACACCTACCACGAGTTCATAATCATATCAGTCATTTTCAGTCAACCGTTGAGCTGTAACTAGTACCCGGTGTCCCGCCCCTTGCGTACATGATACTCTGACAAGAACGCAGAGTGCCACTCTCCATGGGAAATCTGCCTTTCTATGTCGAAGGTAAGGAACACAGACTCGGGGTGCCGGTGCCAGCTGTTCAAGGCTTGAAGCCTACCCACCATATTTACATCTTCCCTGAAGCCACTTCGCATCACGGATCCAAGGAATCCACGGACAAGACTACGACATCTATGGTTAAGCCATACCACTCACCTCATAGCTAGAGTGTACGTGAGTTACCAGTAATCTCTGCAAGCCTAGTTATATTATGGTCACTTGCGTGTAAGTTCCGGTAAGGCGCCAGCTAAAGACGCTGAGGATAACAACAAGAAATAACTCTTTTCCCCGCAAAAAAAGGTCCCTTGTGAACAATCATGACATCTAGTGATTACCTTTCCAGGTACGCGAGGCGTACGTCTTCGCCAAGAAGATCATGATATCTCTGCAACATATCGTTGACGTCATAAAGGGCTTGGCCTACCAGAAAGTTAGGTGAGCTGTCCATTGCGCGACGTGTCAACAGCTAGTTTTGTCGAAGGGAACGTATAAAAACCTCCAAAACGTCCTTGCTCTTGCATTAAACTGCCAAAGTCAAAATGAGGCTCATCTTCAAGGCGTCTGTCGTACTCTCCACTTTGCTGAACGTTCTGTTTGTCGCCGGTCAAAAAAGTGTCGTTACCTTCTCTAATGGGGGTGCATCTCCCGGTGCTGCGTACTGTAAGTGGTAAAAACGAAGTGGGCCGTTATCCAGGCTAACTCGAGTACTCCAGTCATGTCCAACGACCCAACTTACAACTACCTTTTCGCGGCTGCCATCGGCGGGGACGCGAAATTGGCAAGTCCTTCAGAAACATAATGCTTGTATGACCTGCTGACTTTGAAAACAGACGCTCAGGAAGGCCTACTATACCGGGGGCGCGGGCTCCCATGGCACAGGGCCGACACCAGATGCACTGTTCAGCGAAGGCTGCATCTATGTGAATCGGGCCAATAACGTCGTCATCGTCGCCAACGTGAGTGCATTTATCGCAACAGAGATTCTGTAATCTGACCCGTAGAAAGGCTGGCTCAAATACCCTGACCACATTTGCCATTAGCCCCACCAATCCTACCTCCTTGACCATGATTGGAAGCCCTGTGCCAAGTGGAGGGGAATTTCCTGCTTCCATTGTAATGAATGGGAAGAAAACTGTCTGTGCCTTGAACGGGGGAGCGAAAAACGGCGTCAGGTAACTTTCAGTGCGTTCCATTGCCGCAAGATGCTCAGAATTTGTGCAGTTGCTTCACGCTAGATCGTGTGCACGGTCTTATACCAATACCCAATACAACACGTTCCCTTGGCCTCAGCCTGTCGACGCCACCCTCTGGACCAGCTAACACCGTTGGCCAAGTTGCGTTTACGGCGGGTGACTCGAAGCTTTTGGTGGTTGTCAAAGGGTCTTCGACTAAGTTGGGATTCATAGCCATGTGGGACGTCAATTCCGATGGGTCTTTATCTAACCAGTTTCAGACCATGACTGGAGGGAAGCAGCCATGGTCCATAACGCCCATTAATGGTACGAATGCGCTTCTGGCTGCGGACGTTGCTCTCGGAGTCGACATCTTTGATCTGGGAGCATATGCTACGAATTCCTCGACACAAGGTGTAGAAGTACCAATATCGGACGCGGCGACAATTTGCTGGACATATTATAGCCCAAAAGTTGGCAATTATTACCTTTCCGATTTTACCGGTGCAAAGGTCTTCGAGATGCACATTGACAGCAACTTGAATCCGTCGATTGTCAAAGTATGCGCCATCTTTTGATCTGTGACGTTTGGCAGTTGAAACTCAAACCGCTCAAGTCCTATACGACAGGTACCTATGCTGGCAATGTTGAGATGAGCATAACCACAACGCCATGGCAACCCGAGTACGCACATTCCATTACTATATGCACAAACGAGGTGTGAACTGTCGTTTCTTGATCAAGCCACCTATACGTGAATGCAGCAAACATCACCACCATTGAGGTCTTCACCCTCCAAGGACCGGGTAATGCACAGCGCATACAAGAACTCGACCTAGCTGCGCCAGCGCAACAGGCCGGCATACACATCGGTACGTTTTAGGCATGTTATATCGGCAAAAGCGAGCGGATGACGAAGTCGACACTACAGATCCGGACTATATTTATGGCATGGCCACCTGGACAGTCGTGTGAGCCCCAAACGGGCTCTCACAAAACGTCTTGATGGCATGAGATTTTCGTGGTCATAGACCCACCCTTATTTGAAAGATAATGTCTCTTAGCTTGTAGTTGAAGCGGATTATGGTAAAATTATCCGTACTATTTATTATTCCAAGTTGTTTAAAACGTGTATATCTTCGACGTGCTTCACCTCAATCCAGGTTGATTGACTTTTGACAAAAGCTACGAGTTTGATTGTAAGAAATTTTGCGGGTTGAGCATGAATATTGAATAATGAGTGTTATACCCAGAGATTCGTGTATGCATCCAGATAGAGTGAGCAATTCTGTGTTCAATATTCAATATTCAATATCAATGTCGAAACGTGAAAATTGCGCTCTGTCCGAGTCAAACGATTGAATGATCCGACGTCGACTCTTGTCCTCTTTCACAGCGCCAATCTCGACTTCGACCTCAACCTCAACCTCAAATTTCACCAACTACCGTCTCCCGCTCACTATCCGGCAACTCCTTGCCAGCTCGGCCAAGACTGACCATGGCAGTGACGAACAAGTCACGGTATCTGGATGGATAAAATCCATTCGACGTCAGAAAAACGTATCATTTGCTGTGGTAACGGATGGGAGCTCAGCAGGAGGGCTGCAAGCTGTTTTTGTTGGGGCTGGAAAGGATTCAGAGCAGGTGAAGAGGTGGGTTGTTCGAAAAATTTGCTGGGGTTGTATGAATTCACGCCAACACTTCTCACTCTGGTTCTCTTCTTTCTCTTCATCTCTCGTTTCTGGGGTTGTTACACGATGGTTGCGGTGATGTTTATCGCGATGGCTTCATTAGGTTGTCAAACGGTGCTGCGGTAAGGTTGACAGGAAAACTTGTCGCGTCGCCAGGGAAGGGACAGGATAAGGAGCTCGTCGTCGAACTCACAAACGATGATAAAATGACTATCGCTAATAGTGGTGCTCAAAATTCCAAGCCAGGACGCGTGGAGCTGCTGGGAGAATGTCCACACGACGTGAGCTCAAGTTTCCATTGTACCAAGGCACCAGGAATGACTATATGCGCCTTTCTACTTAGGCATACCCTATTCAGAAGCAAGCCCTTTCTACCGAATACCTCCGTGATCATGTCCATCTACGCGCTCGAACGGACAAAATGGCGTCTATGATTAGACTTAGGAGTACGCTCAAACGGAGCATCAACAGCTGGTTCGAGGCATGTCAGAAATTCCACTCCAAAGCACTAAAGCGAATGATCTGTTTCACAGGCTCAAGAATTTCACTATGCCAATACGCCTATCCTCACGGAAAATGATGCCGAAGGTGCGGGTGAAGCTTTCCGCATTGCACCCGTGCATGGCGAACACCCAGCCGCCATCGCCGCTCGCCAATCTTCTTTCCCTTCCTCTTCAACAGCAAACCCATCCACGACATCAACGCACCCCAATCAGCCCACCGACTTCTTCTCCAGACCCGCCTACCTAACCGTCTCCCACCAACTCCACCTCGAGTCTCTTGCTTCCGCCTTGTCACGGGTATACACTCTTTCCCCCTGTTTCCGCGCCGAACGTTCATTGACAGGACGTCACCTGTCTGAATTCTGGATGCTGGAAGCGGAGTGGGCATTTGCTGGGTTTGGTCGCGGTGCGAGAGACGAACGCGTCAGTGACGTGGAAGAGATCTGCAAATTTGTAGAGGGGTTGCTGCGTAACGTGATTGGCCAAACGGTTATGCAGTCTTCAAATCAGCAACGAAACGAGGATATAGACGTTTTATGGAAACAAGGTGATCCAGCAAAACTTGCCTCATTGGAGGACGCAGTAAAGAGCGAGAAACCATGGACACGGTTAAGCTATACAGAGGCTATGAACGAATTGGAAGCTTACCATGCCAGTTGCGGTGCCAAGGCCAAATTCCAGTACGAGCCCCAATGGGGTAAAGGACTGCAAAGCGAGCATGAACGGTGGCTTGCAGAGCATTTGATTGGTGGACCGCTATTCGTAACAGACTACCCCTCGTCTCTCAAGCCATTTTATATGCGCTCCAACACCCGCTCTGAGGAAGTGGATGGTGAGGCGGGCACAGTGGCGTGCTTTGACCTTTTGGTGCCACATATTGGCGAACTCGTGGGTGGGAGTGTGAGAGAAGAGCGATTGGAGATCCTCGCTGCACGGATGGAGGAAGCTGGGTTAGGAGGGCCGGAGTATGAGTGGTATAGAGATTTGAGGAGGTATGGTGGGGCGCCGCATGGTGGGTTTGGAATGGGATTTGAGAGGCTTGTGGCGTGGTTGGGTGGAATTGATAATGTGAGGGAGTGTGTGCCAATGCCGAGGTGGGCAGGGAGAATCCTGTTGTAGCACCGGTGAAAAATGTTGCTGCTTCTGTGGTCTACACGTTACAGTTTGGGCTATGGCACATTTAGGCAATGAAACAAGTTTGCAGTCGGACGAAAATATACAAATATTGGTCATATGGGGCGGCATCAATTCTTACATTCCAACGTGTTCCCTCCTTTGTTCATATCTTAAGCCTGCTGTGCTCGTCTGCCAACCCAATAAGACCCGTTGGGCCATTCATACTCTGCTATACTCGTCTTGTGCATCTCGATGCTAAGCGTGTTCAAGAATCAGCGTCTAGTGGGGAAAACCAAACAAGGTGGAGCGCGCACCTGTATCCCTCGTCAGGGTTCGACGGAACGTTGTACCTCCCGTTTGCGTTGATGGAGCAAGGTGTAACGAAGTGTTCGTGTAGATGATCGACATATTCAAGCACGTTACGTTCCATCGTACCTGACACGGCAATGTAATCGATGAGGCTAGCCAGCCATCGGCACATCTTCTTTCTCATCCGCGTTCCTTGGAACAGGGTAGGAAGCGCACCTTATGTGGATCACATATTCACAGAGGCCGACACCGCCTGCATGAGGACACACAGGGATGCCGAACCTTTGCAAACGCGGATCAGCGCCCCGCATTTGCCGGGACATACGGAGGAGCAACTCACATGGCAGCCATCAGCAGCACACTTAGTACTTCACTCACTCCAGCCAACCTGCAGGAGTCGACTTGACAGACATCAATAGCTTCCGCCTGAAGTAGCTGTTTGAACACCATGCGATTGTGTGCATGTTCACCGGTGGCGACCCCAATTCCATATCGTTTGAGGGCTTTACGAATAGTAGCATGGCCAAGAATATCATCCGGAGCTGTCGGTTCCTCGATAAACCTGCCCGCCCGTGATCAAATTTAACGTGACATGGCACACATGTTGCCAAGAGATACATACCATGGTTTAATTTCCTCCAATTTAGAAACATATTCAATGGCCTGAGGGACATCCCACACTTGGTTTGCATCAATCATCAACACCGATCCTGTCGGCCCAGCGTTCTTTCCCTTCAGCTCGCTGCTGTTCAGGTCGCGAGGTTTGGCTGAATACTGCGGATTGTCAATAATAGACCGAATAAGCTTGCCACGTCGAAGATCGTCTGCGACATCTGCGCCAACTTTCATTTTGAAATGGTTGAATCCGGCGGTGAGAGCTTCTTTTGTTAGGCGAGAAATTTTTTCATCGCTATAACCTGTGTATAAGAGGTTTTAATGTAACTCATATCAAAGCTTGCCAAGCTTACCTAGCCACCCTGCCGAAGTGACGTATGCTGGATAACTGTGAGCAAAGAGTGAGATGATATTCAATCGTTGGGATTGAGATTATTACCCAATTTCTCTAACTTTGGCTTCTCGTTCTTTCTTTCCTGCTTCTTTCTCTTTTAACAGCTGCAATGCCCCCTCCTTCGTGATAACATCGGTAAGATATCGGAATGTCATTGAGCGAATAAATTCTTCCTGTGAAAGTATGGAGAAGTATATAGACAATGATTCAGAATACCTGACAACTATTGCTACTCACTGGTGTCATGTCCACAATCAACTTCCAAAGTGGCTTGCACCGAGCACGCGCATACATATCCCAAAGCGCGTTATTTACGGCCCCGGATGCGATATGAATGACGCCTTTCTCAGGTCCAATCCTAGATTCAATATCAGATTTCCCCTCCAAATCCATGTACGCATATATCAAGGAAAAAGGGCATTTTACCATCTCAACTGCGCATCGGCCATCAAGTGGTCCCATGCTTTGCCCATATCAGCAAATAACTCCTCGGTGTCTTTACCAACAAGTCTGTTGGCAACTTCTTTGATAGCAGCACAAACCTAAACATCGAACCATGGTCACCGAAACAATCACCAACGTAGACCAAAAGGGATAGTCACGATATCGTTTCCACGTCCAGTTGTGAATGTCATTCCATACCCAACGAGGCTAGTGTCCGTGAACAACGTGACATATGCAGAGGAGTAGTCACAGTCAACATTCCTGTATACGACAAGCTAGCGTTTAGTGTTGTACGGCATGACAACTGAACGACGACGTACATGGCATCAGTGCCATCCCCAGCCAAAGATGTTGGGAATCGAACATCTATAAGAACACGTCCAATCGATCAGCCGTTCTGTCTCATATCTGATTTACAGAGCAGGACCTACGCACCGTGAGTGTCGAAACGAGTGATCTTTGGCATCGTTACAACAGAGCCCAAGATGGTAAACTTTCAAGTTCAGGAATGATCAGTATTGAGAGTGTTTGAAGGCAACCGATATTCCGCTTCCTCTGGTTCTTATGTAACGTCATCGATTGTATTTGAGCTTCCTTGGGCGGACGGGGCCGGGGCCATCAACAAAAGTGTCAACTGGCCTTGTAATAGATTTTTATGTACTTCAGTAGTTTGGAAATCACTCGTCTTCAATTATAATGCTTATTAGTTTGCAGTGTGCATAGTACAAGAGGGTGTTTGAAGGCAACCCATATCCAACCTGGTTCTTATGTTCGCCCATGAGTCTGACGTCACAGGTACATGAATCAAGACACAAGCGTGTGACACCGGCGTAACGCGTAACGCCTGGCAAGTTGCTTGTCTCAAAACACTCACATTCTAGATGATGGATCCTGCTTTCCTGACTGACAAACTCACTGAATATGTCCACCTGCACAATGTTGTGAGCAAGAGGATTCAAACAGCCGGGCCAACATATGAAGCAGCAGCAAAAGCTTGGAACGGCGATGTTAAACGGCCTGTGAAGTATACTGAAGCGGAAGTGGCTGAGTATTTCTCAAAAGCTGACAAGGCATATGCAAGAATACAGGAACCAAATCTATCAATGTTTGAGTGAGTGTTGGTTACCCCGTGGGGTTTGACATTTTGTTAATGACGAATGTAAATTTACAGACTATATTACATGGGAATCGGAGGAGCAATGGCTGCGCAGGTCCTCTGGAATTTCATCGCAGCTAAACGCTTTAGTTATGCAGACATCATGAACGAAGCTAATAGAAGAGTGTGAGTTGTTTCCACGGTCTTTTCTCGATTATATAACCAACTATTGTCAGTATGCAGAAATCGGCTGCTTTGAAGCCTTCTGGTCCACCGTTTAAAGGTATACCAGACAATGAGTTACATATGTACCTCACGGATGAACAAAGAGGTGTCACGCCGCAGTCAGAGACGGATGCTGAAGAAGAACTCGTTGGTCAAGACATCCTTTTCGAGGATCTCGACACAGGTAAACACTGTCTGAAAGCCTATCGAGGGCCGAGATGAATGAAATATTGGAAAAGAGAGTTCAGTAAGAATTTTAGAATTTGACTCATTGCAGGACTTGTCTGCAATCTCAGCGAGCAACTTCTCGTTACTTTTCTGTTCATCAGCCTCCCGTAACTCTAACATTTTGACAAAGCCACTGATTGTCTAAAGAGCTGAGGCAACGCTGGTGGGTATGTTCAACACGCGAATCATCCGTGTGCCACGGTTGAGAACAGTGAAGCATACATCGCCAACATTATAAACCTACCATCTAAACGCCGGGGTAACAACAATGAGAACCTTCCACCTGACAAAGGGTTTGAATTGATTCCGGCATGCACGGTTATCTGCACTGTGATGACGCTCCCTCTACTCGTTCCGTGTGGAAGTATGCAATAGCGAGAGAAATTCCTCGAATTCGCAAGAGCTTGTGTATTTCAATACTTCGGCACCGTTGCAAGTGCGTACTTGTCGATTATTAGCAAGGCCTCATCCCATGAAAACACTTCATATTCAACCAACCATGTACATTTTTACCCCTCTGCACAATACGTTAAAATACACAACCAGAAAGTCACTCCCATACCACACCTTTCACCTGCAACACGGTGGCATTTACGAGGGCCACTCAGCCGAAAGCAAAGCTGCACAATTTTCCTCCAATCAGAAACCCGTGATTCAGTCACAATAGAAAAAAGGGGCAACGAACTTGCTCAATCCGGTCGAGTCGCCATTGAATAAATCTTGGTCACCAGGGTTTGGACCCGAGTTAGCATATTGCCAAAATGTTTCATAAGGATATCCAGCGGGAAGAGGGTCGGGGGTGCCGTTATAGTTTGCAATCCACAAGGGGAGGGTACTGCTAAACGCTGAAGAGTCGCCCGTACAGGTTGTCCACCAATCGGTCGTGGTGTACAGCACTATTTTAGTTAGGTTTCGGTCAACATGCAGGCTTGCGGAAAGATGCGTCATAGCCAAGAGACATACCGGGGTATCTACGTACAATCGTCTCAGCAATGTTTGTCGATGTAGCAAGGAAGAAAAGGAAAGATGCACGCACCGGCCAGCCGCGTTCAGGTATGTGTTGGCAAAATCTGAGACCCAGGCGACTATGGCTGCCGGACTCAAGTTGTAGCACTCAGCACCGTTAGGGTTGTCTATACATCCCTATCGCTTCAGCCACCTAATTTCCTGGAAGGGAATCGGAAAACATACACTCAATATCAAGTGCCCCTGGCAGAGTGATACCATCAGCTGACCAACCTCCTCCATGGGCAAGGAAAAAGTTGGCCTGATCTGCACCCGTGCTTGAATCGGGGTGCGCAAAATGGTATGAACCTCTGATAAGGCCAGCCTGCGTCGCACCAGTATATTGCGAACTGAATGACGGGTTGGTGTAGGCTACAGTGTAAACAGCCCATCAGTCAGTCGGTTGCCGAAATTAGCCCATAAGCCTGCATTTCCCATTTCCCCTGGGATGCAGGAAGATCAGTACGCACTGGTACCCTCGGTCGCCTTGATGTACACAAACTCGATCCCGTTCGCTCTGGCGGCGTTGAAGTCGACACTAGGCTGGTAGTTCGAGATATCGATTCCCAATGGGTTCGCGCGTTTGTCCAATATGATGGGGTTTGCCAAAGCGCTCAAGGCAGAGGCGAGAGCAAGGGAAACTGCTGTGAAGCGCTTCATCTTTGTGAGTCTGTCAGAGTTCTGAAGCAGGAGCTTTCTTCTCGAGATGGGAATGCACTCGACGCTTCCAATTTATACTCGTATGAACTGAACAGGTGACTGGACACCTGGCCATTCGCATTGAAATTTTCTGTTCCCAAAAAACACTGGAATCAAGTCTGTGATACGTTATGGACACGTCTGTCAACGATATGACCCGTGAGCCATGTGGAACCTGCCAGTCTCTGCTAAGCAAGAGGGTGGTATGATTGTCAACAAGATGAAGTATCCTCACACACCCTTGTGGTATGTCACAATTGTAACTCCATACGAGGGAAACTTTTCGTTGATGAAGCTAATAATAGACGGTGTCGATGATACGCCTTCTATTGCCAGACACTTTTCGCGAGTGAGAAGTTGGGCGACACTCAAATGCGGACGAGAGAATGGAAGTCGTGTGGGCATGTGAATACGATTTATTAGGGCACTTGCAATAAAAGCCGTAAGGGTTTGAACACGGTTTCCTTCATGTTTTCGAAGTGATTTTGTCGATTCGGTGTAGGGTGGAGGGATGAGGATAAGCGGATTTTTCCCCACGACTAGCAGTCGACGCTAGGCGAACACCCGAGGTTATCCGTGATCGATGCAAATCTTTTTGCATTCCTGGTAGGTATAATTAATCCAGGTTCCGGAACGAAGCACACATGGTTTTCTGCCATGTGCCATCCGAAGTCCAAAGGATAAGAACGATGGTGTAGCCTGGTGTAGCTTAGTCATCTTGTCAGAGCTAGATCGATTCTTATTATGGCCCGTAGAATGCTATCACCGATGCTTTACCTTCAACGTCTTACAATGGATACTTCTTTGACGGTACAGCATCAAATCATGGGATCTGATGGTGGATGTGTCAAGAGCTTACCACGATTTTTTAAATTTCAGGCCATACATGCGAATATGTCCAATCTTGCGGTCAAAACACATCTAGCAGTGACCGCAAACTATGAGACGCGCGCATGATTGTTTGCGTGATTCAGTATCAGAAAATAGAGATGCTGAGTGACTTGATTATTGCTGTTCCAGATTTTCGATCGCATCGTCGAGATCCGTGTCCCTAATCAAATCCTGCCAGAACATGCGTTATTTGTGTATCGATCAAATACACCATATCCATGAACCGCGCATAGATGATGTGACATCACATTGCCACACGGACAGGGATCAAGCAATCCAGACTTGATCACGAGGGAGGGGTCTAGTGGTTGCAGCCAAGTCGTCAGTGTGTATACTCCGTCAGGGTCGATTAATCATTCCAGAACGGTTGCATTTGGAGGGTTTGAAGGGTTTGCCGTCATATGTCGTCATTATTGTCTGGATATGTCGCATATATGCACCTTGGGGCAGCAGGATCAAATCGTCCTACCCTTCTTGTCGTGTGCATAACATTATGACGGCAGGGACTGCTGGGTTTTATGTCATGATTGATGAGATACCGCGCCACAGATGCTGGTATATCGCCATTCTTGAGCCATACATCAAGTTTCAGATGATGAATGCCAGCTGTAAGTATCGATATGAACATGTGTGGAATGGCACATGTCATGTGGCTTAAATGATTGGTACCGAGATGGCACTGTGGCAGTGCACCGCTTAGGGAACGGGAATAATTTTGTGACGGCGTTGTCTGATTCCAGAATCTCAAATGGTGGAAGCCGGATTGGACGGGCAGCGACAGGCAGCGACATAATTGCTGGCACTCCACATCTGAAGGGGGACATGCGTGGCTTGATGATAAACTGCAATTTGGGGCCTGGTGTGAGCGCTGCAAACAATAGATTTGAGCCAAAAGCTGGGGTTAGTCATCAAAAGTGCATACGGCGAGGGTTCAGGTTCGTTCATGTTGTTTATTGTGTTTCTGCAGAAAGTGCGGCCCTTTGAGCGTAGAACACGAGGGGTAGCCAAGCGTGGCGGTAGGATAAAAAGGGTACCGGCGGCAAGACTGTTGGACGTGTGTGGGAACGGGTGAAATCTGAAGGAGCCTTCCCTTGTCAAGGCTTGCACGCATTCCTATCCGGGGAGAGTACGCGTGGTTCCTTTATATATTCCAGTTCCTCGCTAACTTCCATCATCAACTGCCCTTTTCCTCCCCCTCAACTCCGTCCCTCACACCTAGTTTCCCCGCTATAGCAGAGTTATCATCAAACTGAGGGCCAAGGGAATGTCGTCCGGTAGCATATACAACGTAAGTGTTGATTTGATGTATTGAAAAAAAAATTGGACATGGGGGAGAATCTGCTCCTGTTGCTTTCTTTTTGAAAAATTTGTCGCTATATGCGCGCAGAATCACTGGAGAACGACTTGTCCGTCAGTCGTAAACAGACGCTTATCTTTGTTTCCCCATTGACTGACAAACGGGGCGTGAGAAGTGTCGTTTTCTGCCATCCCAGACACAGAATTTCATATCTATCCAGCTTCTTTCTTCCTTTCTCGCATTCTCGTCTAGTACCACCTCACATGTTCACTGATTATCATTGTTCATGGAACCGATGACCCTCATGTTACAACCCGCACCCCAACACGAACTGCTACCTCTACCACCTCCGCATCTTCAACAACAGCATCGGACTCTTCAACCAACAGGTCCACCGACCCAATCTGGAGGGCCGCCTCCTCCCCCGCCGCCACCCCAGCACAATCAAACGAGGCTTAACGAGGCGTTCGAAATCATAAGACAAGAACATGATCTTCTCATCGGTGAAATGAACATTGTCCGTTCCCAGCGGGACGAACTCGAAAATAAAGGTGGGTCTCAAACTCCTAATCTTGCCCCGATACTAATTCGTTCATGACTGCAGTTGCTGGGCAGGTCGCAGAACTCAACATGATAAGACAAGCCCTTTACGACCTCGAAAATGCACACAACAAAATCCGACAACAGTATGATGAAGAGATCTCTCGTCTTCGCGCTGACGTAGCCCAACAAGCCCAAGCACACCAAGTCGCTCAACAACAAGCTCAAGCGCAACAGGCAGCACAGCAGCAGCATCACTCTCAACATTCCCAGCAGGGACCTCCTCCACCTCCAGGACGTGGACCTCTTCCTGCCGGTTTAGGAGGACCGTCGGGTGGTGGCGCTATCCCTCCCCCGCCTGGTGCGCACCCAGGTGGCCAGGGACCAGGTCCGGCGGGTGTTATTGGCCCCGGCTCAGTAGGCGCTGGTGCAGGCTCGGCTGGAGCAGGACCTCCTTATGCCGATTCATACTATGCTCGTGAGAGGGACAGAGATAGAGATAGGGTCGCTTCTGATCAGAGAGAGGCCAAGAGGCATAAGACGGAGAGGATCAAGACTGATAGGGGAGGTGCGTCTCTGGGGAATCTGGTTTAATTTGATTTCGATTTTCGACTATTCTGTCTGTTCTTGGGGTGTCGATTTTGATTTTGATCTCTGGTGATGGATTCAACTGTTGGTCTTGATCTGATTTGATCATTTTCTTTGGATGGAGAACATTCCGTTGACACTTTGCCTGAATATTGTTTAGGTTCCGGAGTCCTGCCCACTCCGACAGGCGCGCCCCTCAGTGCTGGTATCCCCGTTTCGGGACCAGGCCTTGCACCACCTCTAGGTGCACCAACGCCTTTTGTACCTGAACGCGAGAGGGAGAGAGAAAGAGAGCGGGAAAGGGAACGTGAGCGGGAGAGGGAGAGAGAAAGAGAGATGGCGCTTGCCGGAGTCGGACGTGATCGCGACAGAGAAAGAGAACGTGAACGGGAGAGAGAAAGGGATAGAGTCGAGCGGGAACGCGAGCGCGATAGGGAACGTGAGAGAGAGAGAGAGAGAGACCGGGAGAGGGAAAGAGAGAGGGAGGGTATGATGGTGGGTATATCTGGCCCTGGTGGTGTGCACGCTCCACCTGGTTCTAGTGTTGGACCAGGACAGGGGAGCGTACCGCCTAATGCCGGAGGCGTGGTTGTCCCTTCGCAGTCGCAGCAAGCACAGGGTGGACCAATGGGTCCCATCCCGTCATCTTCTAGTGGGGTATCCGCTGGGATGAATGCAGGTGTGGGCGCTTTTCCCGAGGATTTGGACATTCACTCGGTACCTGCCGAGTATAAGCGTGAAGGCTCCGATTGGTATGCAGTATTCAACCCCAAGGTGAAGCGAGTATTGGACGTGCAGTTGGTGCATAACCTGATGCATGAGAGGTGCGTTTGTGTCTTCCTCCCTTCCTTGGTCGGGCGGGGAATCGACGTGCTTTGGCAGTGTCGTATGTTGTGTGAGGTTCTCGGCGGATGGGAAGTACTTGGCGACAGGTTGCAATAGAACGGCACAGATCTACGATACCAAAACAGGTGCGAAGACCTGGTATGTATCTGATCCTCGCACATGCTTTTTACATGACAGGGGGACTAATGAGCCGTGAAGCGTGTTGACAGATGAAACGGCTGGAAAGGCAGGAGATCTGTACATTCGAAGTGTTTGTTTCAGTCCAGATGGTAAACTGTTGGCCACGGGTGCGGAGGATAAGCAGATCAGGGTGCGTCATGGCCTTCGCCATGCCTGTTTCACGACTTTCATTATGAATAATCCTGAATTAATCTACATGGGTATCATTCTATAGATCTGGGAGATTGCAAAGAAACGCATATTGCGCGTGTTTGACGGGCACCAACAAGAGATTTATTCTCTTGATTTCTCGCTTGACGGCCGTTTGATTGTATCGGGATCGGGAGATAAGACGGCCAGAATATGGGACATGGCAGCTGCAGATGCACCTCCAAAGGTGCATTAGTCTTTCTGATTATGTATAGATGATGACTAATACGGGTTGCATCCTCAGGTCCTTACCATCAACGATCCCGACTCACTCAACAATGATGCTGGGGTCACCTCCGTCGCCATATCTCCCAATGGCCAACTCGTTGCCGCCGGTTCCCTCGACACCGTTGTCCGTATATGGGACGTGGCGACCGGCCATCTGGTCGAGCGACTACGTGGACATCGGGATAGCGTGTATAGTGTGGCGTTTACTCCTGATGGAAGAGGGCTGGTGAGTGGCAGTTTGGATAAGACTTTGAAGTTTTGGGATGTGAGTAGCTTGGTTACTGGCAATGGGAGTGGGAAGAGGAAAGATGGGCCGGGCGGAGGGCCCAGCACATCTGGTGGTGTTGGAACGGGCCCGGGGACGCCAGGCCAAGGTGTCGTGGTGAAGAGAGAGGGTGATAAGACTGGAAGTAGTCCGTGTACAATGAACTTTACAGGACACAAGGTGTGTAGTAATATTGCCTTCATCCGGATTTTATGCTCAGGTATGTCATAGGATTATGTACTGTCAGTTGCGGTGTCGCATGATGGACAGTGGGTTGTGTCTGGATCGAAAGATCGCGGTGTACAGTTTTGGGATGCAAGATCGGCGGTGGTGCAGTGTATGCTGCAAGGCCACAAGAACTCGGGTACGTATGGGTGTTTCTCTATGGTACCGTAAATAGCTGACGATGGGTTTGGGACAGTAATCTCGATTGATCTGAGTCCAACGGGAGGCTTACTCGCAACTGGAAGTGGGGATTGGCAAGCTCGCATATGTACGTTTTCCTCTTGTCCTCCACTTTTTCAAGCTGTATCAACATTTGCTTGGTTGATTTAGGGAGCTATGGTCCGCTATAACCATATCATGAAATGTAAAATAATCGCTTGCGGCAGACTGGTTAAAAGGTAGGAAGGGAATCTATTCGGTGCTGTTGTTTCCTTTAATTTTTTTTTGTCTTTGGTTCTGCTTTGGCCCCTTCCATATCTTGCCTCTGCTTCTCTGCCCGCCATCCTCTTCTTGCCTGATATCTCGTTTCTTCTGGTAACCCACTGTATTGTATCCTGTCTCATTGCTTCTTGTCAGAATATAATGTGCACGTATCTTGTATACTCTTGGCATGTTTTTTTTTTTTACTTCAATGATATCCTTGTTTGGGAAGGATGTGAAAAAGGAAAGATGGAGGTGTGTGTGTGATGCTAAGTGGAAGTCAGGCTGCATAATCATTTCACTCTATTATACATGAAGGTTGACATAAAACTGGGTGTGACATTGATCTACTCAGAGTGATGAGGATTCATGTAGTCACCTGCAACATCCCAATATCGATGCAACACTTTCCAGGGGCGTGAATGCTATACGATTTATGGCTCCGGGGCATCCACGAATACATTGTTGGATGATACCTAATCTCCTTCATGTTACATTTGCCTTTTTCTTTACATGTCGGACTAGATCAAAATGGACTTTGATGGTCTTTCCAGGACGACGATGCATGACTTCAAGTGTCTAGCGCCGTCTTCAGACATATCCTCGAGCCGTCTGGGGTGAGCGCTCGACTGCCAGAGTTCCGTAGTGATGCGATTTTGTAAATGAACTAGGTGGAACTGTATGAATGATCCAGGAAGAATATAATTCAAAAAATTGGAATACATACCTCCAATAGACAAAAAAAGGCCATGATACGTGCGAGGTATTTGGTTCACATATGCGCTTCCTTTAGTCGACTTTCTTCAGTTGTTTTTCTTTTCCCATATTGGTCGCTGCAGATCATAATCCTGTTCCTCTCGCAGACTTGAGTGTTTAACGTTTACTCGGCACACAGCGAGGAGACACAATCCGACACAGCCGCAATGTACGCAGAGCGTGGAAGTTTCGGGACAAATTTTGATGTATTTGGCAAGCCCAATGTTGTGCTTTGTTGTGCATAGCCCTTCAATGGGTGAAGGGACGTGCCAGAATCAAGCTATTATCAGAGTTATAAACTCTCCGAAAGCAGGGTATCAAAGTGATTCCATCTTTATTGTGTTACTTTATGGAAGCATGAGTGAACCTGGACACGACGAGCAAGATTTTCAACCTAACACCTATTGGCAGGGAAGTATTACCAGGTGAGCTAGAAGCTAGATAGCATCAAGCTAAGATAAGATTAGTATAGATAGAAGTAAAGTTTAATATAGTATCCATACCTCAGTTATCAGCTGAGGGTAAAATTTTCCAGGAGTAACTGCATGTGAACAAACAATAGTAAACATTGGACTTGGCAGAATTGCTCGCGTTCCAACAACACCACTGTGCTTTGTTCACAGTGGATAGACGACAATCCTGCGGAAAAGGTACTTCAGAGGTCATACAAGGCGACGAACGAGTGCATTCAGAAAGCACTGTATAGCAGCATAGGTCAAGACGACAACAAGGATCAAAGTAACGACGAGGCACAGAGCATTTGCAGACCATCGGAAGCCGTGTTAAAGAGAAGACTACTTAGTCGACAGGAACAAATTCTGATGGGTTTAGTACACACATTCGGAACAGGCCAGAAATACTCAGGGCCCAGGCACACACTAAGGTGATGATTGGCTACAAAGTAAGTATTGTGTTTCTATTGATCGCCTCCAACATGTCACCTGCATAAGCGTCTGAATAAGCCCATGGGATACTGCCGAAACCAACAGCACGCGGATTCTGTAAAGCGCTGAAAGAAAAAAAAAAACTCACTACTCCCAACGGTGTTACCAATGCACCACCCATTCAGAATTGAATCGGTTGTTGATATACGACAGTTCGCGGATTACCCTAGAATGTTGTGGGAGAACTTGATATACTTTTTTTACTCATGAAAGACAGGTCGACACTACTGTTATCGCGACATCATTCTCATGGTCACCTTGCCTGTCCGGCATGAATTGCAACGTATCGCAATATACATGTTGCTGTCCCGAGCTCGGAGTCAAGGTCTCGCGAGCGGCTCCTCAAGTTCTCAGAGTCCCAAAAAATTTACAGGCGTTCCTGGCATTTTTCTGCTACCAAGTTCAGAACGAGTCTGCGAGTGATGCATTGACGCCCCAAACCCCTTCTCCGAAGCTGGGGCTTCAATATCCCACCCAGATTACATACCTTCATTCATCCATACCCACAGAGAGGCAAGTAAGACTGAACATCGGATGCTAGCTAGATACCATGCACAACAGGTAAAATCCCTAAACTCCTCGTTCTTTCAGACTCAAGTTTCACAGTTATACGATGCGGTTGCGTGCAGTAGTGTATAATGCCCATGTCCACCTTCACCTCGTCAGAATTTTCCCGACTCGGAGAAAGACGCATGACGTGTTTCACTCGCTACCACATAAAACCTGCCATTCCATTGAATATTCAAGCAGTCAATTGCGTCATTGTCAAAATGTTTCCAACACTCTTTCTTCTTCACAGAATAGTCTGAAAGATCTCTATCATGCAATTCGAGGAATGTCCAGATCAATTGTTCTCATCATTGTAGGACCGTATCACATGGCGATGCCGTCAGGGCAGTCCGATTGGAGCTTCAAAGCTTGAAATTATGAGTTCCCACGCTTAATCGCACATGCTGACTCTTACTTGTAATCAATTGACTACTTGGCTGAAAACCAGAAAACGACGTCACTTCATCGCGTACGGTAGGGTGGACGCACTTCATATTTTGTACCCAATTCGACAAAATTGGAGACAAGAGATTTCCACACGGTCAGAAACGATGTGCTGAGTAAATTGGAGTCTCCGGCTATTCTTTCATCGGCTCAATCAATACGAATATTATTTTCAGTTACACGAGATAGACGACGTCCCGCGAATCAAGTTGGGCGATTCGAGTCGCATCCGCTGATGATTGAGGAATTGGCACCAGAGTCATGAGAGTTCCGGAAGCCGAATGTTTTGAAGTTAGCTGAAATCAAGCTCAAAATGCGTGCATATCAACTTTCAGCCCCCAGGCTTCATTTGTTGAAGCCCATGGCATGATATGCGAACCAAACACGGCAAAGGTCAGCATCTACGTCATAATTTCTATTGTGCCTGGGTTGAAGGTTGAATTAGACATGACATGTATGTGCAGTGCTCACTCACAGGATAACTCCATATGCATTGCTTCTTTAACACACTAATCACTGACAAAGTGTAGTGTATTAGGGTATGCGTACCTATGCGCTCCAGTGTGCGAACGTACAAGTCACTTCTTTCAATTCACCAGCTATTCCAGGACGTACGGTATTATATGGCACGATTTTTGTCCTACTCAGCTGACACGGATAATTCATTCGGCGTGCAAGACAAATTGAGGCGGATACGGAAGAGAATAGATTGGTCCTTGCGCAATGCATCATACTCCCATGTTAGAAAGGTATAAAAGGTTGGTCGTATCCCTGCCTTCAAGTCAGCTTCAACCTCTCATCGAATTACAGGAAATAAGATGAAACTCGGCTTCTCAACTCGCGTTACTCTCTCAGTTCTCTTTGCAAGTCGCCTTGCGTCTGCCTTTGTCAGCTTCTCCCCGGCAACACAGACCCCGTCAGCTGCGTATTGTGAGCGCCGGGTCGAAGGATTATTCGCGAAAACGCTGACCACGATTTTCAGTCATGAATAATGATCCGGCGGGCAACTATCTCTTCACAGCCTCCATCCAAAGTACGGGACAAATGGTAAGCCAAAAGAAGAAACATGCATGGCTTAACAACACCTTAACTTTGGAAAAAAGACTCTCGTCGCGGCTTACCCTACTGGAGGCACTGGTGCCCATGCTATTACCATAACACCAGATGCACTTTTCAGTCAGGGGTGCGTGAGTGTCTGTAAAGCCGCTAACCTCGTTGCCGCCGTGAACGTGAGTAAATCGCATGTGTTGAGACGCCATAAACTTACCCTTCCAAAGGCTGGTTCCAACACCATATCCTTGTTCTCTATCAGCAGCAAGGCTCCTAGTGCCTTGACACAAGTTGGCAGCCCAGTCGCCAGTGGAGGCGATTTCCCTATTTCTGTTGGATTCAACAGTGCTTGCAACACCCTTTGTACAGTGAACACTGGAAAGATAAACAACGTCAGGTGAGATTCGACTCCGCTTTCATGCAGCAAGACGCTGATAAACGATGCGTACAGTTGTTTCACGGTCAGCATAGGGGGCGGTCTCGTCCCATTGGCTGGTACCACGCGTTCGCTTGGCCTTAACCAGACGAATCCCCCCAGTGGCCCTGCCTTTACCGCTAGCTTTGTCAGGTTCACGCCTGACGACTCACAGGTCCTGGCTATTGTCAAGGGATCAACAACTACTCTGGGCGGAACTCAGAACGCTCCAGGTTTCATGGCAGTATGGGCTGTGAATCAAGATGGATCGCTATCCAGCTTATTTGAATCCATACCTGGAGGTGCCCTGCCATGGTCTGCTACGCTCGTCCCCGGAACGTCCGGATACATTTCTGCAGATGGAGGTTTCGGATATGACATCTATAACCTGGCAACACCGCTCACAGCTGCTCTAGAATATTCGGTACCTGGAGCCGGAGTTATTTGTTGGACAGAGTACAGCGCTAAGACAGGCAATTTCTACCTTTCTGATTTCATCACTGCAACTATCGATGAAGTCAGTGTGGACACCTCCCTGAAGGGGACATTTGTCAACGTACGTGATGACTACAGCTTAGTCCCCATCCGTTATAACTTGACTGTATAGAGTTATTCCACTGGACAATACGCCGGTAATATGGATATTAGAGTCTCGTCGCTTCCGAATCAACCAGAGTACGTACCTTCATGGAGGGCTCATCCATATAAATTAACATCCATTCTATTTCAAGCCGCTTGTACGTGTTGGCAGCTAATACCAGCTCTATCGTAGCCTTCACTTTGAACGGGCCCGGCTCGGCGTCGCTCATACAGACGTTGGATGTTGGTACTCCTGCTGCTGCCGCTAAAGTCCCGTTCCGTAAGTTCCGAGTCACATTGAGAAGCTCAAATCTAAAAATCTTTCCTAGAACCCACCTACGTTTATGGTATGGATGTCTGGGCATAAATGGGCGTTGGATGGGCTTGCAGACATATATGACTGCAGGGTCGAAGATAGTATTCATCGTAAACGTCCCTTTTCCCTTGAATTCTCTGAGATGCATTGTTAATCGTTAGTTTGACACCATGTACATATATACGCCTGGTTGAGTAAATCATGTCAATATCTTCCACTTGTACCTGGGCCATGGGACCTGGCATGATGACTTAAAAACAGTCACAACGTCATCACATTTGTGACTGTTACATCTGGCTCTTTAACCAATTGAAAAACCTCTTCTTTCCCTTCAACTCGTCTCTCGATTGAAGAGAACAAGATTTGACGAGATGAAGCTTGTAAGGTGCGTCAATCCACTCACTGGTGCCGTCTTTCAATGATGCGCTAGTTTCCCATGGCATGGAATGGACATCGCTGATGCTATTCCCGGCGCTCAGATTCTTGATGAAGCTCAACAATGAAACGGTGACGATTGAATTGAAGAATGGGTCAATCGTACACGGTACAATCACAGGTCCGTCCATCATCCTTCTGTCAGCCGGCATTCCAGCAACCACACTCACGTCTACCCTTTTTTCTATCCTCTGCACCTCCCTCCCCAATCATCGGATTCCATTGCCTTCTCCAGGGGTCGACATGCAAATGAACACGCACCTCAAAACCGTCAAAATGACGACGCGGAACAGGGACCCAACCACACTCGAGACGCTCTCCATCCGCGGCAACAACGTGCGGTACTTTATCCTTCCTGATGCCTTGCCGCTGGATACGCTCCTTGTCGATGACGCGCCCAAGCCGAAGGGGAGGAAGAAGGAGGATGTGCGTGGACGTGGACGGGCAAGAGGCACAGATCGTGGAAGAGGAAGGGGACGGGGGAGGGGTAGGGGCGGCAGAGGATTTTGAAAGTGGTGTGTTGTACGACTGTTTTGAAAGGAGGTTGGAGTACATATCAATGCAAGAATGTACAAATAAAAAATGCAGCTTAAACTCTCGCTGCCACTTTCACATTTGAACTGGCATCTCCGTTCAATTTTTCAGGTTTCAGAACGGGAATATCTAATTAGTTTGAACGGTGTCCTAGTACACGTAAGATGCATAACGGAATAGCTCTATCGAGTACGATCAGTAAGGAGGCAAGTCACCAGATTTCTTTCAGTTCTCATCAGTTGCGATACTTAATGGTGCTTGTTATAGATTCCCACGCCGGAGATAAAGTCGGGACCTAAAGTGATTTCCGTCCTTTAGCACACCGCCCAACCGAAACTCTAGGATCCAGTTCGACACTTACTGATCTCTTGTCCAGCACCTTGAATTATAGTACCCACATCGAGCGTTTGGAAAAGCGTGGCCTTTCCAGGTCCATCCAGGGAAAAGGCGTCAAGAGAGGTAGTGTTGGCCGCTATAACATACAGGTAGCTGAAAAAATGAAAGTAAGATTCGTCCCTCATAGTCACCGACAAAAAAAAAATGCTTACTCTTTTCCTGCTACGTCCGTTATGCCAAATTCAATGGTACCGTCCCCGGTGTTAGCCGGATGTCTCTATGTCAGTGGGAGTATCATCAACACCAGCAGAGGAGCAATAAAAGGAGACGGGTGCTTACACCAACGACAGTCGCATTCAACTGGTCATCAACGTGGATCTCAGATATCACACTTCCAAAGTCAGCAAGGTAATAGTTGCCCGTATTCTTGCTGTAACCCGACCAGCAATTGGCGAGCTGTCCCTGTAACGTATATCCAGTAAAGGCGGCGGGTGTCCCACTAGTAGCCCCAGCGGGTGCATCCAAATCGAACATGTCAAATCCATACCCTCCATCGGCGCTCAATAGCGCGTTCTTTCCGGGAATGTTTGTGATTGACCATGGCAGGTTTCCGCCAGATATGGTCTTGAATCCTGTCGACAATGAACCGTTTGTATCCACGTCCCACACGGCCAGGTAACCCGGGTTAGGCGGCAGCCCTTTAATGATGACCATAAGGTGTTTGCCGTCTTCTGTGTACTCGATATCGCCGGCAGAGCCAACAGGTCCTGAAGGAGGTGTTGTTTGGTTGAGACCGAGTGAACGTGTCATTCCCGCGATTGGGGTGAGACCCGTTCGTGTGTCCAGTTTGAAGCAACTGCATGT
>JNHW02000144.1:0-26595 GCA_001691775.3 Amanita inopinata Kibby_2008
GATTTCACTCATCCTAAACACTATCTATCCTGGTCACTGGCTTTGGGAGAGAATCCAGAATATTGAGCTTCCGTAATAGAATTCAATTGGAGCACGTTCCATCATTTGAAATTCAAATTATTTGTCCGGTGGATAGTCAAATTTATGGTTGAACTTGCCTTATTCCAGCCCAACATGCAAGTATGGATATCAACCCCCCAGCTGGCGCATTCAAGGCCGACGAATGGATTGGACGAGGAAAGAAATACGGCAGTGCTCCCTACTACGTCATTGTGGCACACAACAAGGCAAAGGCTATTCCACCTCAGATTCAATTCCTCCAACAGTATCTCAGCAATCTCCCACATCACTGTTCAAATTTTCGAGAACCTACATGCTAATGTTTTCCGCACACATACATCACTGACATCTCCGTTTATCACGAAGGGTTACCTCCACCTCAACCTGAATCATTTCCTCCTTGTTCTCTCGCAACCTCAGGAACTCAAGGCTACCTCCACGGAAGTTAAGATCTCAAATGCCGATTGCAAGATTTTCCGGAAACTGAAATTAGGGCATGCAAGTTTCAAGGAAGCTATGGTATTATTTTCTAAAAGGAAAGATAAGGATTTAGAATAGCTTTTTTAATACCCTGAATAGTTTTTCTATACCTAAAATCACATCTACAGTCGAAAAATCACGATTGCGCGGCAGCGCGGAAAAATAGAGGTTTTTTAGAGGCTGGACGGCTGGTTCGGACAAAATTGGGACCTCCGGCTAGGCTGGCCGGCAAATTCGGACACGAACCGCCGATTCCGGTTCGGACATGGGGGCCCAGGGTTCCGTCCAGCCTCATACCCAATTATGGGGGGTCCTTACGGAGGTACCTTCAAATTGCTTTTCTCTTGATGACCGGACCAGGCAACACATATTCAGTATCAACCTGCTTCCCTGTTCGGCAGATTCAGTCCTTGTTGTCACCCTTGGCAGATAGGGACAGGGCTACCACATACTATTATAGAGAGCAAGGCGACGATCAACCTAAGTGTCAAATAAACCTCAGAAAACGGATGAAAGTATAACCCTTAACACTCACGGAACCTTTGCGTCCCGCAGCCTCTCCCGTGTTTGTATAGAATTAACGGCCACCACGCCACTCAGAACGGCTGGAATATTCTGAATGGGTTCCAGAAATCCAAACGGTGACAGACAAGGGCTCACCACCGAGCATCAAGAATGTCGCAAGTGCATCGCGCATCATCAGCGAGGCGAGCGGTGTACGACCCCAACGACAGTGCGACCGACTGCCAGCTTCGCAATGATCAAGGACACGACTACACATTGATTTATTCCGACTCCCGCACTGTGTATACAATATACAACCACCTTATAAGAACAGTTTTTATGGGTTGAGAGATTATTTCACTTACAGCATAAATATGCCGCCCGTCGCTCCAGTTGTTGATGGAATACAAGATGTTTCCAATCTCAGCGACCTGGCCCTCATCGACATTCCGATGGATTTGATGGTGATCTCGATTGCAAACACTAGCAGTAGGAAAATTCCAATCCTGGTGCTTTTATTATATAGCATATACACTTGGACAATTGTTTCATTGATTTGACGTGCCATCGGTCATGCACGGCCAGGACTCACCTCTCAATAGCGCAACCAGTTCTAAACAAGTTAATGCCTGCTGGCCCAGAAATAGCCAGAAAAGGAGCATATTAGAGCAGTTTATCATCGTAGAATAATGTGAATACAATAAACGTGTAAGAACGGCGTTTACACTGCAAGTTGTAGTCCAATCAATCAGCGAGCCATTCAATCGACCGATAATGATGCTTACATCTGGGCAATGAGAGAAACCTAACGAGACCAGAAGTACAAAATTTTTGTAAGGGTGAACCTCGTTCTGCGTTGGTATGAAGGAATGTAAGGCAAGAAGTAAGTCGAGAGAGAGAGAAAGAGATTGTTGCTTACGGCCACAAAGACTCCACTTCATCATCAAAACAGACAAGGAACTCCCAGAGTTGTAAAGTCACGGCTACCACTACCAGCATTCCACGGTTAGAACATTAACAATATATGATATCTTGCCAAGATGCACGCACGAGATGTGAATGTATGGTCGCGAAGTACCGAAGCTGATGCTGCGTCCATCACAATGTCGCAGGAAAGGAATTAGCCAAAGATGCTTGCTTGAATCGGTGTTTTCACAGGTGACTGGTGCAGCGACGAAGCGCAAGGGCGAGGTTGTAGTTGGCAAGTAGGCATTTGAATGCAGCAGATAGATGCTGACTATGGCGGCCGAACGTTACGTGAGGATTCAAGCTTCAAGGTTAACAAGAGGTAGGTTCGTGGGTCTGAGAGAAAATCGACGTTAGACACAATCAGCGATTTCCCAAGCCTCTGTCTCTGTCTCTGTCTCCAACACCGTGGGTGTCTCTTTATAACGAGACTGATAATTACCATCTCGTTCGTAGTACAGGTAGTTATCTGTGCACGGCAGTCAATCATGGAGTCAATTAGGCAAAGAGGGAACAATATACTTATGTACCAGTTGCAAATAACAAGGGAAGAGCCTAGTAGTGATCTCTGTGACATATCGTGACACATGACATGTCACGCCGACTCTGGTTTCTTCAGTCCACCTTGAATCTCAAAAGCAAGTCTGTACTTCACATTCAAGTGTCTCTATAATTCATTGCTCTTGAATATTACACAATGTGACTATTCTACTTCTATGCAGGCTGACATTAATATTATTAATTTATTCATTGTTCTGCAGAGCCTTCAAGCCTTGATCCCGAGAATCTTGGCAACATTTTCATGTCTTGGCACCAACCGAACCTTGAATGGCACTGGTGAACGGCCAGAGAGACCGTCGTATTCCTTCAAGTCAATCTGTGCTTCAGGAACTTGCTCCATCTTGAATGCCCAGAGCATGCGCGAGATCCCAAGGAAGATCTCTCGCTCTGCCACCAGGATTCCGGGGCAAATTCTCCGTCTACCAGCGTTTCCGTCAGTCAAGGTCAAGTGAGTCGGGGTTTGGAAGTTCACGTACCCGATTCCGAATGCCCAGTGGTCACGTTCCATGGGATTCGACAGATTGGCAGACTCGGCGGATGAAGTGGAATCGTTGATGTAGCGTTCGGGCTAATATCCAAACATTCAGCTTTGCTATTACTTTGACCACGAAGACAAAGAATGACATACGTTGAATGCGTCTGGGTCGGGGTACCTCACGGGGTCGTGGTGCAACGTGTACTGCATATTTGGTCAGACTAAACCGCTCGGTCGTGTACACTGCATCACTCACAGCGTTGAGGATCATGACCGTGTTCTTGGGAATGAATTGGCCATTGTAAGTAAAGTCTTCGGAGCTCATATGTGGTGTGCCAAGCCAGAATGGCGTGCGCAACCGCTCGACTTCCTACAACAATGGTTTAGCCGACGCGTCTAGATAATCTAGCGAACCGAAGACACTTACCTTGATGATGCCATGGATGAATGGAAGGTTGGCTTCGTCCTCGGCTGTCGGTAGACGATCGCGGCCAATGACTCGGTCGAGTTCTTCGTGCGCCTTGGCTTGCATCTCAGGACTTGAAGGAATCAATGCCGAGAACCATTGCATGATCGACGATGTCTAACGACTCCATTAACATCTGATTCCAGACGACGACTTTAGCCCACTCACTGTTTCAATGCCTCCGATCATGAAAGCGCCGCAGAGAGTCACCAAATCCAGGAATGACAGTTGTTCCTCTTCTTGGATCTGCAACAGAGTCTTGGCCACACAGTGAGAGACATCCTCTCCTTTCTTCATTCTCGCCTCGGTATTCTTGATCATGCCGCCGTAATTGTCGAGCATCTTTTGATGCAGCTTCTTCACACGGTTGACCATCGTGTTGGGGATGTGCTGAAGGAGAGCGACATAATCGGTCAGGTTGGACATTGGGCCAGTGCAATTCCTATAAAGTGGGGCGGATCAGATTCTGTCATGACCTTGGCGAGCTGGGGAAGACGTACATGAATTCTCGAGACATTGTAAGGAACTGTTCGACCTTTGGATCTTCCATGCTGTCTGTATGAACACCGAATGCCATCTCCAACATGTTGTTGAGGGAGCAGCGACCGATGAAGCGTTGAGGACTGATTGCGAGTTGACCTGCCTTTCCGTAATTGTATAGGTCTTGGACGAGGATCATCGCTTCACGATCGATGGTGTCGCGGTGGTTTTCGATGGCGGACCTCGTCAGGAAGTAGTTCGTGAGGCGCCTGTGCTTTCTCCTGGATTTCCAGATGATGTAAGATTCGGTTCCACAGCAGTCGTGTTCAGAGCTCACCATAGATCACCGTAGGGTGAGGCAGTGACCCCGCGGGCTTTCAAGAGTGTTTGCGACTTGATAAACATGTTTTTGCGGGAAGAGAATATTGAACCCTTGCTGATCAGAATATCCTTTGCGATAACGGGATCGGATACAATGACGAATAGCTGGTTTCCGAGCCAGACAGAATACAAAGGACCATATTTCTTTGCCCACTTGTCGAGAGTGAGCTCTGGGTAGTGTGTCAGGAAGGGGAATGACCCTGGAATGGACTTGAGTATGTGCGCGCTCGACACTGGGAGAGAATATACTAACCGACAATGGGAAGACCTGCAGGACCGTCGGGGATGCCATTGCCATTCTTGTCACGGATTCGGTTCACTGACCAATACCTGTAGACGAGATAGATGGCAATGACAACAGTAGAGGCAAGGATGAAAGTTCCCCGGGCAGAGGAGGTGTCGAAGACTTGGTTCATGGTTGAGAACACGGCCATTGGTATACAGAAAAGTTGTCTTGCTTTTCTTGCTTCTGTGTCGAAAGGCGGTCGTGAGCTGGTCGATGGCTGCTCTCTCGTTCAGACGCAGCATTTTATACAGCGCGTTCTCCGATACTTTCGAAATTGTCTCTAGCACGATCTACGTTTACGAAGGCTTGCGGAATGCGAATACGTGACTGACAAAGATCGGATCTTGTCGCAGGAGTTACAATCCATAATGCAAGAGCTGTTGACAGACAGTAGCACTGGGCTGTGCGCTGAATCGTTGACTCCATCTCCCTGGAACCAAATGCGCTACTGTAAGAGGATACCATATCACCACAGGGCGTCTTACTGTCACATTGGCTCGGGGATAAGCAGCGGGTAACATATTTCGATTACTAACGCGGGATGGTTGTACCTGCGGACACCGACGTCGCTCGGCGCCAGCTACCAGATTTAGCCACGCTCATTGGCCCGTACGTTATTAAACAAGGTAATCCGGTGCGGTAATAACGTCTAGACTACCAGTTACGACAAGGAACATCAGTGACGACGCGAACCCGGTGTGTTGGCCTTGCCTGTATTCCAGAGTGGTTGGAGGTCGCCGCCGGTCCGGCACGCTCGACAATTTTATGACCGTGAAACTCGGAATGGTAGAAAAATACGCAGTGGTCTCGTTTGCTTCAACGGGCGCATCGGATGGCACCGAGAGAAGTCAAAATGTCAATCCGCGATCAGTTACGCGCTGGGGTCCGCTAAATCTCAGTCAACTCAATGCTATTGGTTTCGTAGATGCTTCCCCAGACTGCTTTTCACTCACTCGATAACCCGTTCCTTACGCCTATCGCGCTGTATGTAGTAAAAGCCTTATTAACTGTTGGCGGTTGCATCATTGGCGAGTGAAGTCTGTGTGCTAAAGTTGGAATAAGACGTAACAGGTTCCCACAGTTGCAGGCGCTCTTTTCTACATATTTGTGGCGTACACAACGGTAGTGACTGGAAAAGCATGCGCATGTACACTCGGGGCCATGAACACGGAATGTTTCTCGCTCCATTCTTTCCCTTATTCGCTATCATAACGAGTATAGCTGTGTCGCGCACTAAAATTGAGGGTACGACTTATAAACGTTACATTCATAAACTAACATGATGTTGTTACTACTATCAAATATAGGAAAGTACAGCTATTTGCTGTGTTCATGCGCACCAACGCTGAGTTACATTCTTGCAACCTCTCCCTCGAATGATGTATATCATTCCTTCTACATACTACCTCCACCGCCATACACCAACGGCCATTCCCGCCAAACGCGTGTCTGTTCTAATTTAACCCAGGTACAGGTTTGCTTGACTTTACCGGTGTTTGCATCAGCGATGCTGAATCAACACAAACGTGACACATCACGATGGCCTGCTTGCATGCTAACAACCATCTTATCTCAGGTACATCGTTCTCGGGAGGGCCAAATCGAAGAGTCGTCTTGTTGCAGGTAGTACAGTTTAACAGTTATTCTACTTCAAGTTCTATCACAGCAGTCTGGTTCTTGCGCTCATCTCCATGATCACAATCCGAGCACCTTGGCGACATTCTCGTGCCTGGGCACCATGCGCACGCGGAACGGTACAGGCGAGCGACCAGAAAGGCCGTCGTACTCCTTCAAGTCCATTGGTTCTCCCGGTATTTGCTCCATCTTGAACGCCCAGAGCATGCGCGAGATTGCTAGCCAGATTTCGCGTTCGGCGACTAGCATTCCTGGGCATATTCTTCGTCTGTTGATAGTGATGGAACCGCCGCTTTCAGCTCTGGCCATAGGCCGGTGATTGTAACAGGACGCACCCAATACCAAACGCCCAGTGGTCACGCTCCATGGGATTTGACAGGTTAGCGGATTCCGAAGATAATGTGGAGTCGTTGATATATCTGTCGGGCTTCATGGAAAAATCAACCCCGGTGTGGTCAGGTAATGAGAGGTAAACTCACGTTGAATGTGAATGGGTCAGGGTATCTTGCTTCGTTGTGGTGCAAAGTGTACTGTGCGTATGCATGGGTCAACAAGTTTCAACACCATTGTCCAAAGTATCACTCACCCCGTTAAGGATCATAACAGTGTTTTTGGGGATGAAGTAACCGTTGTAGGTCAAATCTGACGTGCTATAATGGGGCGCGCCAATCCAGAAGGGATTGCGGCATCGTTCGACCTCCTGTGGGTGTGGTCAGGCACAAAATACCAAGGATACCAAGATTTTGCGGCAAGGATCATACAGTACCTTGATAATGGCATGGACGAATGGAAGATTTATCTCGTCCTCAATGGTAGGCAGGCGATCACGGCCAACGACCCGGTCAAGTTCTTCATGAGCCTTGGCTTGGATTTCAGGATACGCAGGGATCATTGCCGAAAACCATTGCATGATGGACGCAGTCTGGAAAGACAATCAGCTTCCACTCCCAGATGGACTTCCATTACTCCTACCGTTTCAATTCCTCCGATCATAAATGCTCCACAAAGGGTCACCATGTCGAAGAAAGATAAGTTTTCTTCTTCCCTGATTTTGACCACGGTCTTGGCGACACAGTGGGGGACCTCTTCTCCTCGGTTCATCCGGGCTTCAACGTCCTTGATCATACCACCGTATACCTTGATCATGCTTTCATGAAGTCGTTTCGCACGATTGACCATGGTGTTGGGCATATATTGAAGGAGCGTGACAAAATCAGTCAAGTTTGACATGGGACCAGTGCAATTCCTGTCAGAGAGCACATGTCAGAGCTTGTCATGCCTTCATTCATCTGTCAACACTTACATGAATTCCCGAGACATTGTAAGGAATTTTGCAACCTGAGGATCATCAATGCTTTCTGTACGGATACCAAAAGCAATTTCTAGCATGTTGTTGAGAGAATTGCGGCCGATGAAGGGCTGAGGATTGATTGGGACCTGGCCTGCCTTGCCGTATTTGTAAAGGTCCCGGACAAGGACAGTGGCTTCATGATGCAAGACGTGATGGTGATCTTGTAAACCCGTTCTGTTCAAGAAGTAGTTGGCGATACGTCTATGCTTCCTCCTTTAGATTTACAATAATGTGAGTTTCGAAATCTTGCCAGGGAACTGAATAACTGACCATAGGTCTCCATACGGCGTCGCTGTTATTCCTCGCGCCTTAAGAAGAGTCTGCGCCTTGATGAACATGTCTTTTCTAGATGAGAATATTGAGCCTTTAGTAATCAAAAGATCCTTGGCAATGGCGGGATCAGAAATGATGATGAATAGCTGATTCCCGAGCCACACAGAATACAGCGGCCCATATTGCTTTGACCACTTGTCGAGCGTGATTTCTGGGTAGCGCGTCAGGAATGGGAAGGAACCTGGGATACATTTCAGTGCACATCCTTCACTAATGCTTGGGCGCAGACTGACCGACCACTGGAAGACCTGTCGGGCCATTAGGGATGCTGTTGCCGTTCTGGTCGCGAAGCCGATACACCGACCAGTACCTATAAGCAAGGTATATGGCGATAGTGACGGTCGAAGCCAGCATGAACGTTCCTGCTGCCGACTGGAAGTCAAGGACGCCGTTCATCGTTGAGAGGGTAGCCATGTATGTTTCAGGTATGCTTGTTTCGCTTTCAGACTATTGGAGGTTGACTGATGATAGTCCAGCCTTCTTTCTCGTACACATTTTATACACAAGTGCTACCCGCTGTACTCTCATGAGTTTCCACAAAGCTCACAAGTGTAGACAGAAGACAAAGTCGGGTTTGCTATTGAGCCACTCGAGGTATGTCTCGTGGACTACAGTGCTCGACCCCGCATAGGCAGCACCTTGGTTGCGTCACTCTAGGTACACTGACAAAGAGTTATGTGGTTAATTATAATCAAGTGAGGGTATCTAATCGCTCTGATTTTGGTGACGCTTAGCTATGACATTGACATTTCATTTTGTGAATCGACAGACAGAGGTGCACCTTGTGTGCTATTCAACGAGACTAGTGATTTGCGACAGCGAAAATTAACCTCACAGGATCTTCACAGATGCTGTCACACGATACACAAATGACAAAAGAAACTCGGTGATTTACTGCTTGTGACTGCATCAGTTGACTGTAAATCGCTTATTTAGCGCGAGCAGTGACTTGTGACCGTCTGACTCGGAGAGGTAACGTGGACGGGAAGTCGTGGACATAATCGGTAATCCAATTCGGTGCTGTCGGATGGCACCGAGAAAATCAAAATACGTTCTGTCAATCATGCCAAAAACTGATACGGTAACGAACAAACTTTCTCAAATTTCGCGTGCTATTTTTGAATAGAAATTCTGATCACTTATTAGCTTGATACTGTTTTATGAATGACTGGACGTGACGGGCCTTGGCATAAAGCCCAGTGGCCAAGCCATTTGTCAATCGAGTAAGGTTTCGTAAAACGAAGCTCTGAGTAGATTTGGAGGATGAAAAGCAGTGTTGGCTCAAGCAGGTGACTGACGGATCTCTGTCATGCCACAACGTGACTCAGTTCCCGATGATTCCCACAGCCCGACTTTGCTTTCTCATGGCGCTGTGAAGTAGCCCCAAACAAAGAGCTTCCACTATACCTACACCTGTTTTACTTCTATTAAAATTGGGATTGCGCAGCTGACAATTTTTCAATGGTTTAATAACAGTCACAGTCATTGCCTGATATGGTGCCAGAGCGGGGTAAGGGATTAGGGCGGAGGTCAAGGCTGCAGTGTTCGTCTCGATGCTCCGTGAGCCTTAGTAATCTCCTACTAATGATCAATCCCTGTCACGTTTTCGTCGCATGAATTCGGGCTCAAGATGTAGCAAGCAGATCCATATGCGTATTCAATTTTTTTTTGTAATGGCTAGACTTACCAAGGGTTCGGCGAAATTCGCGCCCCCAGGATGAAGTACATATTAGAGGGCCGAGTTCTGGAAACTGGGTCATTACCTCAACTGATATTTCGCAGATGTCTGTGTCACTTCATAGGTCCGTGTACGCTCCAGAGTATTTTCTCGCCCTTCGCTTTTTTTCTCCTCTCTCTCCTGAATGGACAAACGACCCTGACAAGCGCTTGCCTTTCTTGACACACAGGACACCTGCCGTTTTTTGTGTGTCGCATTGGCCCTGCTGGCTTTCGCGATGGGTTGGTTATCGAACCGTCCCACCAAAAGAGTTGCCCGAGCATATCTCACTCCTTTGGAACTTCCTGGGAGCCTTCTGTGGTATTGCACTCATCCAAGCAATTTTCGGGAAAGCAAAATCATTCGTAGCGCTTGACGTACCTCCAATTGTCTACAGCTATGTACGTACAATGTCACGTACGATGGAAAAAACGGGTTGTGACATAGCGAAATTCTCTCCCCAGGGTAGCGTCGTAGTGATGACCTATGCCACAATAGATTCTCCTTTGGCACAGCCTCGTGCATTGCTCGGCGGACATTTTATTGGTGCACTGATAGGCGTTTCTTTGACGAAGCTGTTCTACCTTATCCGAGACGAAGAACGATTTGAGGAGGTGATATGGATCCTTGCGTCTTTGTGTTGCGCCACTACTATTGTCCTCATGCAGATCACAGATACCATGCATCCTCCAGGAGGTGAGAATTTTTTCGTAAAGGCTAACTCTTTCTCACACCTGTCTCTGTCTCTCTCACTCAGGTGCTACTGCTGTTTTGGCTGCCGTGAATCCACGGGTCAGGCATATGGGTTGGTTACTCTTGCCCGTGATCCTCGTTTCTTCACTGTTACTGCTCGTTGTGGCGCTGCTCCTGAACAACATTCAGAGGCAGTATCCCACGCATTGGACAGAGGGGCCGGATAAAATTGAAGACTCGCACACACCTGACATCGATCCCAGGATGGGTCTCAGTGGATGGGGATCGTATTCAGATACTACGCTCGCAGGCCACAACGATATTGCGGTGCCTGACAAGGCGCACCTATCTGTCTGATGCAGGCTGCAAAAGCGTTATTCGTCCCTGCATCATACATACACGCACACGCACACGCCTTCGGCTTTCCCAATTGTCTATACGCTATGCACTTTTCATTTCTAGGGTTTTGGGCGATTACATACATAGACGGGGGCTCACATGTTCGCGCAAGTTTTTTTTTTGCTCTTTCGTGACTGATTGTTGGAGACATGTGCTCGGTAACCATGAGTCATTGTAATACATATGTACTATCCCAAGTTAATAACTACATCAGCCGAGAAAGTCAAGTTTACTCACGAGACTGTGCCGAATGTAATCACAGGGAAGCAAGTGTCAATGGTGAACGGATCGTTGGAAACATGTGATGATGGGTCATGAAAGAGCAAGGGTTATCACCGCATCAAATCTGCGAGGATGGGAGGTGAACGCATTGGGAAAAGAGGCTGATCGTCACGACAACAGCAACAGCAGGGCCTATCGCAAGTCGGAGTCGGACTCAACTTGAACCGTCGACTAAAGATGCCTTACCTATAGTAAACACGCGAAGACGGATTCCCATCCTGCTCAACCGCATCCAACGGATACCCACCCCACTTCTCGAATTTCGCGCAAAGACCCATCGAGCATCGAACGTTTCATTCAGCTTCTCGATTGGGCGACTCAGCAGCCTGTGCTTCTGTCCTTTTTTTTCAATGTCGTCATCGGGGATCAATGGAGCTATTGGAATGGTACAATAACGGCTTCGACGGGCCCATTACGCGTAATTTGTGTGATGATTGAGTCGATGTTTGAGTAAACCTCGCTTTGGCGGTACGGTGCGGCCAACACGGACTGCTACACATAAAGAACAGTAGGCGCTGTCATACGAATGAGGCGGACTCTAACAGTGAAAATACTGCGAAGCCGGTGAAGAAGCACTCACACTTCGGCTGAGCGGAGCGGATCTGATGCTACTGTGGAATCACAGAACGGAACAGATAAGGAGGGCTATCACACAGAACGACGGTAAGGATCCAGAGAGTTGTACACACGTTTGTAGTTGGTGTGATCACGGGCAAAAGGAACGTGCAGGCACTGCCAACCGGTTCATAGATCACGATGATCGAGAGGTTGTAAAGGAATAACGGAGTTAGGGGGATTATGAGAGCCGTTAACTTTTGGCAATCACTTGAAAGGTGACATTGACGGTCTCAAGAGTTGAATCCGACTCCACCTGCTTGACCTGAGTGCGAGTGAAGTCTGGAGGGTTATTGTAGGATAAGATTTCGACGTGAGTCGACAACTCCATGTGGACTAGTGGTAAAGAGGTAGGTTTGAATACTTATCAAATGGGACAACGGTAAGAGGTCAGTCGGATAAATAAGGACGGGGTAGGTCGAGCCAGAATTGGTGTCTGATAAACTCACCCGAGTGAGACGTGTGAGTTGGACAGTGACATTCCTTGTCCTCGTCTGGCGTTGTCACAGCCTCGATACAATTGTTCACTTTCGCTGTCTAGCTCGATGTAGAATGATGCAAAGAATGCGATTTGTCGGCTGCCAGGTACAGCCATGATTGGCCCAGATGACTAGCTTTGATTAGTATTGGAATTATATTTTGGCAGCTTCTTCTCGAACGATGTCCTGGACTCTTAGAGGCATGTGAAAGACAGTCACTCTGACTGACTGGCATGACCAACCAGGTTTCGGTATTCAAATAAACGAGTAGTATATTGTATGAGATTTCATTTGAAAGAATTGACACACTTCCAGATTATTTTCGTATACAATACGAAATTTGAACGAGACATGAACGGATTTTCTTGCAACTGTAGCTAGCACAGGGGTGTTACCGAAGATGATGGACGTTCGACATTCAACTTAAAATCTCCCAGTCTATTTACAATACTTTACCACTTCCTCCGGAAACAAACAGACGCAAATAGTCCAGAACACCACGCCGTATCGACGTAGCCGACGACATCAAGACCTGCCCGACGCCTCAAGATTGAACAATGGCCGTAAGTATGGTAATCCATCGCTTGTACCCAGAAACTCTGCCGGATGCAGCTGCCAGCACAAAAGGTTGAACAATGTCGGTTCTGGCGATGGATGGACACAAACCTAGATGGATGACGTTTGTCAGTCTCGACGTTAAACAGTGCTTGGCTGAGCTGGGACACGGGAGACTGGGTGTCAGATTCTGGTGAAGCAAAGTGCTGATTCGTCTTGTGCTTGAACAGGAATCAAACTTCAAACGCTTCGTCGAGGTTGGCCGAGGTGAGTATTCCACATAACCACCGGCTGGGGGACAATCACTCATAACGGCTTTGATCACACATCGACCAGTGGTCTTCCTCAAATCCGGTCCCTCCGCCGGCAAAATCGCAGTTATTTCCGAAATTATTGACCACAACCGCGTACGGAACTCTGCATGTCTCTCTCAACGAGGAATGAAATGGCTAACTTGCTGCAGGCCGTCATCGACGGTCCATCGACACAAGTCCCGCGCCAAGCTTTCCCATACAAACACCTCGTCCTCACCCCCCTCAAACTCTCATCACTGCCACGCGGTGCCGGTTCGGGTGTGATCAAGAAGCAGCTAGAGAAGGAGGGTGTCGTTGAAAAGTGGGAAAAGTCACAGTGGACACAAAAACGGATGGCGTTGGAGAGGAGACGGGCGTTGAATGACTTTGGTCGTTTCCAGGTTATGTTGGCCAAGAAGCAGCGGAGGGACGTTGTCAGGAAGGCGGTTCGCAAGGCCAAGACGGCATGAACGTCGAGATTTTGGCGTTTTTCCCTTTTTCGTTTTGGTCTTTACAGCTTGTCTAAAACGAGAGGAGCCTCTGTGCTTGCCATATGTTTTGTATGACATACCATCAGCCACCATCTATTTTATGCAGCATATGCTTCATGGAGAAGTAGCCAGAGGGAGTTGCAGCACGCTGGCAGCGTCTGAGTTTAGGAATCGGTGGTTTTCCAAGTTGCCGCTGACCACGAAATGACTTTGAAAGTAGCCCGTCCTCAAACTTTTCCTTCATTCCTCAAGGCCTCACCTCTGGTACCTTTGTTCAACGTAAAAACTGGGATGCATGGAATGCAGAAAAGCTATCATTTTCAACTAACCAACGTTAGTCTTGGCTGGAGCTAAATGCACTGGCTTTCAAATTGGTACACGAGTCGCCAGGCAAGCTAATCAGGAAAGCATCTACTGGCAAGGTTGAGATATGATGCCCACAATTTCAGCTCTCGGCATTACGTTCTTTTACGGGTCATTTGTTATCCATAACTAATGGATGGATGGATGGAAGACAAAAAGGTAAGCGAATGATTACTCGCACTCATGATCTGATCACGATACAGATGGTGAAGGTGATTAGGACAATTGCTTATAGTTCAAGGAAGCCATGTCATAAGCACCAATAACTTGAGCGGCGCCTTCAAACTGCCGTCTATCGCTACAATTTTAATCCCTGCGCTGATCCTTTCCTACTGGTAACATGCAGCCAAATCCTACACCCATGAATTACGAATCACCAAAAAAAAAAAGAGGGGGGGGGGATGGCAAATCATCTATCTCCTCGGGCCAAAGGGTTACTTGCGCACCCATCGACTCCGGTCGTTCGTCCACCTTTTTTTGTCTCATTCATTTTCATAAACGTTCTGCCCCCCCCCAAGGGCTGCGTTTCGGAAACGCGACTCTTGATGCGAACAAGAACGAGCCCACTCCACAGTCAGGAATGTCATCTCCACCCTATCGCAAAGGAGGTTTTTGTGCTGTTCGCGCAGTTGACCACCCTCCCCCCCCGGAAGTCCGTCCACAAAACCTCTGACCTCTTCGCTTACCGATAGGAAATAGGGTTGAAATCCCTTTGGCATAGCATACCTGCTTGCATGCATATACATATTTCGCAGCCGCCACCAGGGTCGCTGTCGCTGGGCATGGCCAACACGAGCTTAGGAGCCTCCAATGCGGCGTTTAATCGGTCTCAGTCTCAAGTGTCAGTTTCAATCTCTCTGTGTCACCTGGATAGTTGAACAAGCAAATCCATCCATGTCAAGATTTTGACATTTCATCTCCACCTCCACCTCCTCCGATTCTGTCGTATCACACTCACTTATCGTTATCGTATGTACACTTCAAAAAAAGACTAAATAGTGCATCGCATCCAAGAACTACCAGTACATACTGTACCAAAAAACTTTGACAAAAAAAACAAATACTGTACTGCCAAACAGGTAAAACAGAAAGGACTAGCGGTATATCTGTACTTTTTTTTTGCAGTCTCCCAACTAGCCCTCTCTCTGTGTACCCAAAGGGTGTCCGTGCCCATCCAAAACAACAGGAATGAGGAGGGAAAGAAAAAAAAAAAAAAAAGAAAAAAGAGTTGTTAATACAAGTGACACCTGATATATGATAACCTTCATAATCCCAACAATTGGCATCAATCAAGAAACGGAATCGCATTCTCCTCCGTCAACGCCACCTTCATCCACGGCATATCCCCCCCCAACCGCTTCCACATATGCTCCCTCACAAACTGCACCCTTCTCAACCTCCCCACGTGCTTCTTCCACGGCGCGAGGAGAGATCGGACTTCGGATTCGGGTCCCCCCTGTGGACCCAGGTCGACCTGGACCGTGTGGTACGCGCGCCCAACATGACGATGAGCGTGAGGGTGGACGTGAGCCTGGGGATGGTTGGCGTTGTTAAGATGGTGTTGGTGTTGGTGTTGGTGTTGATGTTGGTGTTGATGTTGGTGCGGGTGAGGGTGAGGGTGTGCATCATTATACGTGTTGGGATTCCACATGACAAAATGCCTCCTCGTAATCGGCACCGTATTCTTGCTCAACCGATGGTTAACGGTGAGCAACCTCGACGGCACAAACGCCAACTCGTTAAAATTCGTGCAGGACGCCGCATTGCTGCCCCCCGCAGCAGCAGCGGCGGCGGCATTGGTAGTCATAACTGGCGGAAACCCACCGGCAAAAGGCCCGTGGTTCCGTGCTGTGGTGGGGGTGGGCGTGTCGTAGGTCAGCGGGTTGTAGAGTTGGAAGGTGTGGAGGTAGGGTAGGCGGTGCAAAAAGCGAGAGCCAAGGCTGATAATCGTGTACTAAACAAAGAAAAGGTCAACATTGGGATTTATGGATTGTTGTAGCGGGCGTACCTCTGACGGGTGGCCTTCATCATAAGTAATCTTGAGCTTGCGCAGGTAGGGGAAAAACTCGGTGGTCGGATAGAGTATCTCATTGTCCCACTTTCTCAACGGCAAACAGAGCGTGACCAAGTTGGGCGCAACATCCTGCAGCGCCGGAAGCAGCTGAATCACATCCAACGACTTTTTGTCCTCATCCTTAAACTCGACATGCAACAAATTCCTATGGGTAGCCACGTCCAACACGGACGTATGCGGACCCGAATAAGAAAAGAGGCAAAAGAGTCCGTTGGGCGGGACGGGACAGGCCGGCAAACGGTTCACAATCGAGAGACGGGTGACGGTGGTGAGAGATGCCAAGAACCTGATGAGGGGATCGATTAGGCGGGTGCTAGCCGTTGCCATATCCGAAGGCCACGCATACTGCACCGGCATACGCAGCGAGAGCTGTTCAATGGCTGGGAAAACGCCGGGGGCGAGTCCCAAAAAGTATTGCGCCGATTCCGGGGTCCAGTCGACGTGCAACACGCGGAGGGTCGGCAATGTCGCGAGACGCAGGGCATACCTGATGCTGGGCGCTACGATGCCTGGATGATCAAGCTCCGACTTGACGTTCCACAATGCAAACCTTTTGATGGGACTGGTGGGCAGAGGATCGAGGCCATCGAGGTCCTTCTCGTTGGGGTACTTTGTCGGCAAGAAACAGTCATAGATGAACAAGCCTTCCAAGTGAGGGAAGCTCTTGATGACCTTGTAAACGAGGCGCGGAAGATGGGCGTTGTGGAACACGAGTTCGGTGAGCATGTCGAATTGAGTGACGTGATTGGCGATGACGTCGAATAGGGTGTCAGAGGCGTAATAGTGGGTAGGTCTGACGACGGTGACCGTGGCCTGCGAGGATGAGGAAGAAGAAGAAGCGCTGGTAGCCATCTCCCTCCATTCTGCAAAATCATCCGCCACCTGCGTCTGCTGCTGCTGCGACTGGTGCTGAGACGAAGGAGTGGCTGAAGATGATGATGACGACGACGATGACGATGACGATGACGATGCCGCTGGTGCAGAGGATGAAACTATCACCGACCCATCTGGTTCAACCAGCGCCACAGACGGGTCATGTCGCGAATAAACGGCCGTGTTCAAGTGTGATATAGACAGCACCAACGACCTTGGTACCGTCTGAAAGTTATCACCCAACGCATCATGGAGTCTCCAAAACGACTGGTTTGTGATGAAGTGGGAGGGTTGAGAGTAGATGATGTTGCGGCAGAGGACCCGGATAGCGATGTCGTGGAAGTTGCGGCAAGTGAGGACGACTTTGAGGAGGTCGGAGGGCCTGGGGATCTTTTCAAAGACTTGACCCCAGATCTCCGCCGGTAGCGTTCGGGGCGGGGAAGCTGACTGCATGGCGCGGGCGGGGAAGGAAAAAGTTGGAATTGGAATTGAAAAAAAAAGGGCAGAGTCGGTGTTGGGTCGAGAGTGAGCCCACTGACTCGGTCACCCTTACGTTACCATCAGCTGGCCATCAAATACGGCTTATTCTGCCCACGGATGCGCTGGAACCAGACTGGAAAGGACAAGCGCAGCTGGGCGTTGAGGACGTTCAAGTGCGGGCGAGTTGCAGGTCCCGTTTCCATTTCCAATACCATTTTTTATATTCTCTTTCGTTGAACCCAAGGAAGAGCATCTCCGTGGGAACTCCTTTGACTGCCCTGCTCCATTTCAAATTTCAGTACCTCGACACCATAAAATAGAATGCTCCCGCTAGAATCTCAAATAACGTACCAATACCAAGTCTCGGCACGTACAAGAAATATTATATGACACTCGGCCATACAAGAAATATTATATGACACTCGGCCATACAAGAAATATTATATGACACTCGGCCATACAAGAAATATTATACGACACTCAGCCTCGCCTCAATCATCCATATCCCTCTGCGGCAATTCCCTCGTAGACAGCTGAGCCGCCTGTGCCGCGGTCGTCGACGACTGATGCTGCCTCAACTTTGCCAAATGAATCTTCAACGTCTCCGCATAATTCTCAAACCCCAACGTCCCCATCGCATACAAAATATCCTCCCCCCCAATCGTCTTGCGCTTCTCCATCTGGCACTTTTCTGCCGCCTCGGAGGTGATGAAGGAGATGAACTCGGAAACGCATTCTTGCACGCATTCTTTCGCGTCTTTGGCGATTTTGGCGGTGGGTGGTACGGAGGATTTCATGATCCGTGAGACGTTGGCGATCTGGCGTGCGTTGGGCGTAGGGCGTTGGGTGTAAGGTAACGTATGTTTTGGGTGAGATGAGGAGGAACGTACGGGTAAAAATCGGTCTTGCTCTCTGTACTCTCCAACCTCTTCTTCCGTGATAGGCACAGGCTCCGACGGAGGCGTATCCTGCCCCTCTACACTCGACGACGAGCCAGCCCCCGCACCCGTCTCACCACTCGATCCTGGCCCCGTTTCTGAACCCACACTCGCATTCCCAGTTCCAGTTGTAGTCGTAGCCGTAGCCGTAGCCGTTGTCGTCGTTGTACCTGTATCAACTGTCTTACCTGTCTTACCCGTACCTCCCATTGTCCCAGTAGCAGTAACAGTCGCAGATGAACCAGACCCAGACCCAGCGCCAGACCCAGCACCAGCACCAGCACCAGCATCACCACCACCCCCATTACCTCCCCCTCCTGAATCTACACCTGCACCCATTCCCGTCAACCGCCGCTCGGCATCCTGATACCTTGGGTGAGGCTGGGGATGAGGATTGGAATTGGAATTGGAATTGGGATGTTGTTGATATGCGTGACGTCGAGCCTGCTGCTGTTGGGGTTGGGGTTGGGGTTGGGGTTGATGTGCGTGTGTGTTCGGGTTCGTACTGGGATTTGGATTGGAATTTGGATGCGGTTGTGAATGTGGATTGGTGGCCTGGTTAGGCTGACCTCTGATAGCAGGCATAAGTCGTGGAAGATCAGACGCCATTGCAGGTGAGCGGGTGGTGAGCGGGTGAGTGTTTGGGTTTTGATCAAGAAAAACAAATGAAATTCAAAAAGATTACATTGCGGGAGTGTCTGACCCTTTTTGATCAAGAAAAACAAATGGTATTCAAAACAGATTACATAGGTATTGTAAGTAACATATATTATCGACTCCATCCATCCATTAGTCAAAATCAAATTCATTCACAGGTCAAGGATGACCTCCTCATCCAACCACTTCCACCCCATCCCCAACCCCAACCCAAGCGGCATACTCCCCGTCGGACTAGGCAGCGATGGCGTTTGCGACGACGTCCCCGTGCTGCTATCGTTGCTCCTCCTACTAGTCCCTCGAGCAGTGGGCGGAGGCGGGGCAGACCTCCCATTCCCGTTCTTGCTCTTGTCGCCCTTCTTTTTCTGTATAACCCCCACAGGGTACGACGCCGACAACGACACGGACAACGCCGACAACAACTCTTCATCCAACATCTCCTCATGGAACCGCACAGCATCACGAGAAGTTGAAGAGGCCCCACCCCGACCGCTGCTCCTCGACCCAGAACTTTTGTGTCGGCCAGAGGAACCTGTGGTGGTGGTGGTGCTGCTGCTCGCACCTGGTGGACGACGTGCATAAAGTGAGCCATCCAGATCCACTATTTCTTCTTCTGCCCCTTCCTGTTCCTGTTCCTGTTCCTGTTCCTGTTCATCTCCTCCCCGGGATAGAGACACCGCTGATAATCCACCACCGCCGCCGCTTCCTTGAAACCCTTCAAACTCACCTCCCTCGACCCGACTCACATCCACCTCCAACACCCGCTCCAACTCTTTCCTCTCCCTCCTCTTTCTCCTTCTTTCCTCCCTCTCAGCCTCTTTTACAGCGCCGGCGTTGGCGTTGATGTTGACAGTGGTAGTGGTGGACAAGCCCAGCCGGGCATGGATAGACGCTTCGTCCAAGGGCGACGCATCAGAATCGAGCGTACCCCCACTTTGTGTTCTTCTAATCGCTTCTTCTTCTTCACCCCCAGCCTCATCCTCACCCTCACCCCCAGCCTCATCCTCATCCTCATCCTCGTCATCTGTGAGAGGCAACCGAATAGCAGGCTTCCCCCACCTCCTCCTCCTCTTCCCAAACAACTCGTACCCCCAAATCGACCCAAACCACCCTTGCCTTTGCCTTTGCTTGCGCTTCTTTCCCGTTCCGTTTCTGACAGCCGTTGTGTCTGATTCCCAGCCCTCCCCTCTCCCCCTCCCCCTCCCTCTCCCTCTCCCTCTCCCGATATCAGAATGCAAAGATAAAGCGTCACCGCCCTCTCCGTACTCCCCGTCGTAAAAGTCGTCGATTAGCAGGGGACGTAACCCCTCCGAAACCGACTGCGACTGGTTCCGATGCTGAGCTCGTGTGTGGGACGTGTCCAGAGAGTCGTGGGGACGAGGGGTGCAGGGGAAGCAGGTGGTGATGGCGTAGAGAGTGTCTGACCATCCGAATTGGGTTGTCATTGAGTCTAGAGGGATAGAGGGATAGAGACAGAGTGGTAGAGTGGTAGAGTGGTGGATGTCAGTTGAATACAAACTCGGTAACCAGCTGCACCGTCCGTGTGATTTCATGTTCGGTAGTCGGGTACAGATTCTAGGTTACAATTGGGTTATGATACATATGCATTTGGATGATTAGATGGGCATCGATACGGGATACATTCCACTCGTGTCAAATCTCTTTTGCTTGATATCCACCAACCGGTCTTTAAGGTCTTTCAGAATCTTGATTTTATCTTCCCTCTTACCCCGCACAGTCATCACGGTAGTGGTAAGAACGCGGACGAGGATCGAACGTACCTGAAACTGTACCACCCTCCCAGACGTACTAGGCATAGCGTAAAACAACGTCTCCTCCACCGAAAACTCACCACCACCATCACCACCACCACCACCACCACCATGCACCAATTTATACGACTGAAACCCCACACTCACTGCTCCCCCTCCCTCCTCCTTTTTCTAAATCAAACAAAAACACACTTGATTGAATATCCAACCCACACCCACACCCACACCCACATAACAAACAAGAACCAGAAGCTCACAAAAAGACAATACGACTTGACGACTTTTGCAATTCCCAACCCTACAAAACACACGACCCACGGTCTGTGTTTGGATACTTTTGCGAGAAAAGGGTGGACACCGGCTGTTTGTTCTCCTTTTGACAATTCGTTTTGCTGGCAGGGAGTCCGAGTCGACACGTCAGCTTTGTCAAGCTTGGAGAGAGAGAGAGAGAGGAGGGAGGGGGTGTGTGTACGTACCTCTGCAGTTGGTCGACCCACAAGATTAGTCTACGTTGACAATCCAATCCAATGAACACTTTGATAGAACAGGACGAGACACAAAAAACTCACTAAACCGAGTGAAAACCGGGGAAGGGTGTGATCTTCGTACGGCGAAACCAGTTCACTCGTCAGTCCTGCATTGAAACCATCCGCGTTACCATCCGCGTTACCCATCAGTCAGCGTTACCACCACCACCTGCAAGAGAGAGAGAGACCCACCGGAATGATAGAGACACCACCAGAAATGATTCGTCGGGCTTGCGAAATGGTGGCCTATCTTTGCGGAGAGTTGGCCCGGACTTGCCAGGGGCAGGGGGGGGGGGTGTGTTAATTAGGGCCTATGATAGACGTTACGCAACACTGACTTTATACCACAAAACAAAACTGTCCCATCGTCGCTCTTGAAATTGTAAAAAAAAACTGGAGAGCTCACCGTCTAGTCCATGGGCCTCAACAACATCCTCCAACCCATTCAAATGGGCATACACAGCCGGCTCTGCATACCCCCTTTTCATCTTCCCCTTCCCCTTCCCCTTCCTGGCCTTGACGCTGTCGTTGTCGTTGTCACTCGAGGGCGGCAGAGCAGTCTCGGCTTCACAACGCCGTCTTCTCTTCGACTCCCAGCGCGTCCTCGGCGTCGGGGTCGGGGTCGGGGTCCCGTCCTCTCTCACATCCTCCCGCGCATCCTCATCACACTCGTCCGACTCTACGATCATAGGGCGCTTCAACAACGGGCCCTTCCGTTCCGGTGAACTAAACGCAAATCGAGCGATGGTCGCTTGAAAACCAACGAGACTCGCCGCTTCTGCCACTTTCTGTTCTTCTTCATCATCATCATCATCGGAGGAGGAGGAGGAGGAGGATTCGTGTTTGCATGGCTCCCTCGGCGGGGTGTCTAAATTCGACGGCAATGATAGCATTATTCCAAATACAATCGTGCGAAATCTACTGTATTTATATGTACTCAGTACTCAACAGCCAGCAGGCAACGTCTCATCATCCACAAAATGCTTCGCACGCACACCAAGCCCACGACTCGCAAACGCCTTGAATATCGTACACTTGTTCGCCCCGTTGTACCGGTTGTGGTCCGCCTGAATCCACGCGTCTCGCGCAGAAACGACTGAAAAAAAAAAAAAAAACTCATTTAGCACATGCGTCACAATGGGGGAGTGAGGCCCAAGGGATGGCCATCGTGAGTACTCACAGGTTGGATTACAGGGCTGCAGAGGCAAAGAATCCATAAACAGGTGCATAAACACCACGTTTCCTTCTTGCCCATTGGGATTGGTCAACGCCGTCGAGGAAAAACCGCGTGCTTGGACGAGGTTGGCGTAGACGTTGTGTAGCATGTTGGCCCATACCTCTCCAATGACTTTTTGTTCCAAAATAAATGAATAAATAAGCATGAGCAGTGCCGGGGGGGGGCAGAAGCGACGTACTGTGTGGTTCGCTCAGTCCTTTGACGCTAGAGTACCGCAGAGGGTTGACTTTCCTGGGTAGAAAACGCGCAACACGTCAGTAACAAATAACAATTAGCCCCCCCCCAAATGCTTACGACTTACGGATCGGTAGAGTAAGGATAACTTCGAATGCCTTTGGGATGCCCGCTAACGTATTGGCCCATCACAAAGTCCCTGACCGTCCCATTCTTCTGCCGCACCCACTCGGCCATCGCATCCGACCATCCCTCACCCATACCCGCCGCTTCCGTAGCTTGCAAACAACGCCCAGTACCACCACCCGTCATCCTATTCGTAATCCCGTGTGTCAGCTCATGCACGACGATATCATTCTCCATCGCTCCATCCCGACGCGGCTACAAATCCCCGCCATGCCACATTCACATCAATCCCCCCAACGTGAGCGCGCTACACGAGACAACACGCACTTTGGTAAGATCCCAGATAAACATCCTACAAACACCTGGTTGACCACTAAAATTAAATATTCACACCATCAGATATCAGCCCTCCACATGGCAGACGGCACACTCACTCTGGCGGGGTAGCAAAATTGGCGTTGTTCGTTCCAGAAGCGTCCTGTATCGAAAGCAACACTCCATCCTGATCTTTAGCATGCTTCCCTCCCTTCCCACCATTACTAAACTGGAAATTAAACGCGGCCTCGGTGAACCCATAACGATACGCGATGTCATGGATCGTGTTGGCGATGTAGAATCCGTTGACGCGCGCAGCGTTTTTGTTGCTTGGGTGGGTGGGGTCTAGGGAATCGTCGTACTTGTAGAGGAAGTTGAGGCCGGGTGAGGTCTGGTTGGCGGGTATGAGGTTGTCTTCAGTGAGAGCCTTAAATGCGAACACGTTGTTGCCGCTGAAAGAAAGAGGCAATCGTGGTGGGTTGGATGCTGGCGAGGCGATCGTGGAAACTTACGAGGTGTCTGTGGTATTCTCCACACCGTCGCTGTGCCATCCAAAGGGAGAAGTAACCAGATCTTGGGGATTAAGCAACGTCTCCGCGCCTTCTGTAAACACCTGTTTCTGAATCGGAAGAACATTGTACTAAACTCCCCCCACCCCCGTGAACACCGTCAACGTCGATTTGGAAAAATGGAGAAGAAGAAACTCACGGAGGCATGGGCAACAAAATCAGTGACGCTCAGAAGCTTTCCGGTGTGTGCACACGCAAACGCCTCATACCATGACCCGTCCTTGTGGTTCTGAACTTGAACAACGTGTGTTAGGTGGGCGGAGCCATCAGGTCTGACTAGGTATTCAAGACTCGGAGGGTGGCCGTTGTGTTTTCCGCCGAGCGAGTCTTCAATCCGAGGGAGGACGGATTTCCATGAAAGGGATGGAGTCGAGGGGGCTATCTTGCCTAACCACAGATTTCCATTAGCGTCCACACTCACGCACTCACGCACACGGAGGGATACACAACAAGACAGCAAGACGTACTGGCATTGACAAAAGACGAGCCAAACGAGATGATATTATTATCGTTATTATAAGCGACGTTTGCCACGGCATTCGCAAACGGAACGCCCTCCTAACAAAAGTTTGGGGTTAAAAATAGATATGATGGCTGATGCAAGGTCAGACTTGCATGGTATTGTTTCACATAAGCGAACTTGGCAACGGTGCCGGTGTAGCCTGCCTTGTATTTCATCTTTTCCTGTTTGATGCCGAGTTCGGATTGGATGAAGGAGAGAGAGGATTCGTTGAGCGCCCATGGCTTTGTACCAGGTCTATCGGCGCTGGCGAAACTAGAGCCCCCAGATGTGGAAGAACCGAAACTGAGGCCGTTGGGACCGTATGTCTGCAGGTGAATAGAGTCTTGTGAGCAGCGAACGGGAGATATTGGTTTGGAGACGGACCTTGAACGTCGACTTGGGGTGATACGTCTCAACTTGAAGACCGCGTTTTCCAATAGTCCTAATGCCGTGGGTAGAGTAACGAGCATGGGGTGGCCAAGGGGCACCCTCTACAGTTCCGACAAGGCAAGCAAAGAAAGCAGCAACACAGCAAGCAAAATACTTGGAGGAGAACGCGACCATTATCAAAATTGTTCAAAAACCCGACCAGCAGATTGAAAAAAAAAAAAAAGAGGTGAAAGGCAGTTGAAACGCACGCAGTGCGGGAGAGTGAACAATGAGGTGTTGAGTGGCCTATCAAAGGTCCACCGAGAAAGAACTAGAGCTACGCGAACCGAGCGCGCACCAGTGAACGTTTGAACGTAGAAAGCAAGGGATATGGGGGGGTGGAAGTCATGAGAGGCAGTGTCTGCAATTCCTTTTATTGTTGATTGCGGTGCGGCGGCAACTTGGGCATCTATATCGATTTATCCGTCAAACGTGTGTTGGACTTTGTTCTAGCTGCGTTAGGATGTGGCTGTGCAGCCAATCATCGATCATCAATAGCGTTGAATGTTCAGATCTCAGATCGTATCAAGTATGATTGGCAATAGTCGTAGGCTAGCTTATGTATCGACAGCAACGTCAAAACATGTATCCTAGTAAGAGGGAGCGGGGCTATTATGGAGGCAGGACTGCGAATGCTGATCATTTAGAAAGGTGCGCTCAGCCACGTCTGCCAATATCTTGGCTCAAGCTAAGCGTGTTCCCCTAGTCGACGAAAGCAAAGAGAAGAAGCAGTAGCTGCCTCCATCACCCAAATGCTCACTCGTTCTGTAATAATAAATACACTGACCTTGTTTGTTTTGTTGAATCCAACGTTCACTACGGCATTTGCGAACAAGATACCGTCCTTGAAAATGTTGTCAGAAGTAGAACGAACATCAGTTCACATATCCTTACATGGGTTTGCCTGAGGTACGCATGTGAAGCGTCTTCGCCGGTAAATCCAGATTTGAATGTAATAGTGCTCTAAGGGATCCCAAGGTAGGAAGCAGTGAAGGACTTGGCAGAGTCAGTCAGCGCAAAGTCTGCACGCTTGAACAGAGGGTGAATGCCCTCTCCAAATGTCTATTAAATCACAATTGCTACGAGTCAGATCACCTTCGTACATCGGGCACAGAGTACGCTATCACTATACCTCATATGTACTTGCTGGATGAAACGGAAGCATGAACTCTGGTTTAAAAAGAAACATGAGCCTGCTAGACGGCGAAGCAACTGGAATCTCTGACATTGAGCTTTTGGTGCTCGCCCGGTTGTTCGGTGTTGTTGAGGTCTCGATAATGACATGATGGGTCTAACATTCATGCATCATGCATCATGACCCGGCTCTTGTTAGTAAGACGCCCTGTCCTTCCTTGGATGCGGTAGGCTGAATTCTGCAGGCTTCAACAGTTTGGGGACAATATTACCAACGTGTACCATCTAGACATTGACGATATCATTTGTAATGACATTTGTGGGGTATTGTACGTGTCTTAACAATCGTTAATACTACTTTACCCTTCTTTACAACAACCTTATTCCCACTTCCCTCACTGTTGAGGATGGCATGCATGTCAAAATCATCCCGGGTGCATGTGGCTCACGAGTGAGAACATGGGGGGATGCGTTGGGCGTAGAGGAGGGCACGTCTGCGAACATGTCCAGAATGTCAAAGAMATTGCGGCGAYGGTTTTCACGGGTATGTCTGGGGGAACGATGGATGGCCTTGTTCTCACATGCCATGTTGKGGATTCAGCTGGATCCAATACGATGGCGTCTTTGCCCTTGAGCTTTACGCTCGCGATGATCCTATATCCTAAAGTACAAAAGGAAGATTCAAGATCAGGGGCGACTTCCAGATTTTGGTGATGAAGAATCGTTGCCATATAAAATGACAATCACTGATATAAATYGATAAGGGCAATGCTGCATAACACGGCGCACTATGAGGAACCCACTTTGTTTAGGCCGGAGCGGTCCCTTAAGGATGGTAAACTGGATCCTCATGCTGCTGGCCCCGTCGATGYAGTTTCGGTTTTGGACGAAGGTACGGCATATCCTGAAACGATGCCATGGGT
>JNHW02000145.1:0-26470 GCA_001691775.3 Amanita inopinata Kibby_2008
GTGACATTGAGTTACCATACTGGGAAAAGGCAGTGGAAGAGAGAGCTGCCTGGGCTGACAAGAACTATTGTAGGCATTACCAACAGTGACTAGGGTGGTACAGAATGCAATAGGAAAGGATTCAATGACACAGAATACGAACAGAATACTCAACTACAATATCCCTGCAGCTTGACCCACCAAATTTGGCCAGTCATGTGATTACATAAGCTACTTACATAAGAGTGCCGGTTTGATGTGTACCAAGACAGTCAAAATGAGAAAAACGGCGAACTTGTAATGTGATCCTTGGCATTCTCAGCGAGCCGTGTGTGTTGGGTAAGACACGGGACACTCATTGGAGCGTCTAGGGCCAGACATCGAGCGGCTCGGTTGACTGTCTCACATTCAATACCATCAGTGCTTTCTCTCAGCGCCATCATGCAAGTACAGTATCCCCTATCAAAAACTGGGATATTCAATTCATTTCACACTCTTTTACTAGGGACAGCATTCCTGCCCAACAACCTGCCGCTACCACCACTCAGAAGAAGCGCAAGACAAAAAAGAACCAGCGAAAGTCTCTTGGCTATGTGATGACTCGCGATGAGCTGTCCGATTTCGCCTTGAGGAAGGACCATTCCTGAATGGGCTCTACAAGGGAATCTAGTTGATTTGGCGATTGACCACATTGATTGTAACGTCAAGGGCGGAATCTTCTTGCATTGGGTCAAGTATGATTGTCCTGAGGGAAGTATTCCCTTGCTCGCCGTCGCCACCAACACCTCTGCAAAGCGCATGGCCTTGGCCACTCCTGAGAGGATCCAGGCTCTCAAGTCAGTATTGGAGCGAGACGATGATCCAAAGTGGCGACGATGTTTCAATATCTGAGGTATATGGAATTTTGTTGTGACATTCCAGCGTTGTTTGATCCTAACTCAGACTCTCCTCTCCCCTGTTTATGAAAGACTTTCAGCCAAGACCATGCAGCAATAGTGCCAATGTATCTGCTATGACTTGTTGATAGCTCAATAATGTACTAGCTCGAGCCATAATATGCCAATTTCACTTTTTGTCCGTTGTAAATTTCGTGAAGTAAGTAACAAGCTAGCTCGGCCCAGACGTCCCACACACATCCACCAGCATCCCTCGAACCTCCTCCTTTTCCATCAACTCCATCCCCACCCCTAGCCCCATTTTCACCACAACTTCCCGAAACGCTGCATACTCTTCTACAATCCGATCCAACACATGCCCCACCAACACACCCACCGTCCGATCGTCCTCGAGGTACAACCGGATCTGGTTCACGCCCAGTCTCAGATGGTGCTCACACGACTCGCGAAAGTTTCTGTCCAGCTCTTCTACCGAGGATCGGTCGGCCGGGGCGTCCGTTGCGCGAGAGGTGGAGGTGCGTTCGTGTTCGCGAATGCGATCAGCCCATGATTGGAGAGAACGACAGACGGAGGCGACACAGTACGAAATCACGTCTTCACACGCGCGGCGGAGGTCATGATCAATGCTCTATTATTTTGCCATCTCGTCAATGAGGGATAGCGTTAAAGAAAAAGAGAGAGGGAGAGTTCACATACGCTTTTAGCTCCCCGTATGCTATCTTCGCTTCTCGGTATGCCCAACGTCGCAAACAAAGCATCAGGAAAGAGAGACGTCGTCTTGTTCAACATCGATGCCAACGTGTCTAAAACAAAACAGAATAAATCAGTGGTGAATACGCGCAAGAAGGGTATAATAGAACCCCACCTGTCATGCCGGGCTGGGGCTCAACGTTCTTCTCCGCCTCCCGATGCGCAACGTCCAACTTTTGTACCAGCTCCTTCAAAATCAACAAATTCCGCACGAGGAAGAGATGCCCATCAAGAACGCTCATCGACCCATTGCGCAACCTGATGGCTTCAGAAGCGGTGACGAGCGATTGACGACAGAGTCCTACAGCTTCTTGAGCTATATCCTCGAATATCGCCGGCTGGACCGAGGAACTTCTCAGTTATGACAGCAACAACGTGGAGTGACTTGTTTACCTTTACAAAATCGTGAAGCTGCGAAAGGATCCAAACGGTCTTTTGTAACGTCGGATACCAAGTGTCTTGTTTGTCAAGCGACGGAAGCTGGAAGATCTGGCTCACGCTCTCTTTTTCTCGCAGTTCAGTCAAAGACGGCGGGTTTCTTGCCGCTGTAGTGCAAGGGATTGAATTAATGTACGACCAGCAGAAAAAGGGAAAGAAATACCTTGCAAAATCTCGGGATATTCAATATCCTCTGGTTTAGGAGCGAAATATCGTATATCAGACTGAATCATTGACTGAGCCTTGAAGAAGAGCCTAGTTTGAGCGTCTTGCAGGACCATCTGGAGGAGTTGACTGATATGTAACCGGCCGAGGCCCTTCTTTGACTTGGCGGCCTCAAAGTCGATGTTCAGTTCGTCGATGTCCTCTTCATCTATTCCTGGGGTATCTGGCAGGACGGAGACGTCGAGGACCATCAATGCCTGGAGAACGGTGCAAACTTCGCACAGCGCTGTTATTCTGGGTTCGTGGAGGATACGAGGTCGAAGATCGTCGTAGAGATAGTCGCAAAGATTTTCGAGATACTGGCTGGTTTGACGTGAGCGATGAGGCGTCGAGTAGGTGCAGAAATACGTACTAGAGCAGTGTTTCTCCGGAATTGAAGAATTCGCGGTAGAGGTTGAATTCTTCCGTGCACAACTGTTTCAAATAGGCGCAACCTGCACGTGTCTAGAATGATATTTGAGTATAGGACAGAGTTTATGATGGGCAACTCACAAGTTCTACGAGTTCGGTATGTGCCGGATCTAGACCTTTGATTTCCTCTGCGAGTCGGTTCACGAGTAGGGACTTTCTTGTAGAGAAATAAGCAGCGTGACATTCGGATAATAGTGCGGACAGTTCTTCCGGATGAGCCAATGCGCGCCGCTCGAGTTCACCCAACAGTGGCGCAAGTTGAGCCGAGACAGTTCGAAATCGTGTGTATAGTAGATGCATTTGAGCAGTGGAGGATACGTCCTGCAAAAGAATTTCAGTCGGAAAATGGGGCTTGTCGCGAAAAAGTAATAATCACTTTTTCTGCCATCCTTCTTGATATGTCTGCTGACAGTGCCCGAAGAGAACCAACAAAAAACATTTTGATCAAAGTCATGGCTCTGGTCATGCATTGCTGAAATCGAAGGAGGTAGATTTCAGCTTCCTTGTAGTGACGCTGCACAAATAGTCAACCCTGTCCCTTATCTGTTTCTTCCTCGGGGACTTACGTGATTCTTTAGGAAATCGATGCAGATATCGACACGTTCGACCATGTATAGAAAGTCTGTCTGTAATACGAGTGACTCGCCTGGATGGTTCAGCATCCGTGTTGCATGTTCCAGTTCTTGGAAGTAATCCAAACGTGAATCTATCTCGTCTGTTAGTTCCAACAGCCTGTCCTGTATGGCAACATTCAGCAAGATCTTTACTGGAAAGCCCATTGATGGGGAGATACACACCCGCTCTTCCAATAACCTCTCACACGCCTCCTTCAAAGACCTCCCTCCTTCCTCGACGCTCCTCCAATGTTCAAGCATCGATTCGACCTCTCTTTCAATGAGATCTATCTTTTCCAAAAGAGAATCGCACGTCTGTAAATGCTCAGAGACGTTGGCGATGTGAGCCCGGAAATGGGATTCTTGGCTGTGAGCCACGGAGCGATCGACGAGCGCGAACCAGTCATAAAACTGTTCGGGTGTCTGGATGGGTTGTTTAGGGTCTAGGGATCCGTATGAACTGGATGGGGGTACGCGTGTCGTGCTCGTGCTCGTGCCAGGCGGTGCGGATGGTGTGGAAGGACGAGATGTCGCGAGTGGTTTCAAATTGCGCGGGGTTGGTGTTGAGGGACGTGAGGATGCACCCTCTTGCATCGTAAACTGTACCAAGCTCAGTCGCTGTCTTTCACGGTAATCGATGCACTCACACCTTGAGTGGAAGAGGAACATTCTCGCTGGCTGTCTTTAATACGGTTACACTCCGTGTTTGCAAGTCACTTAAAGGTGCTTTAGCTTCCCACTCTTCTACTGTTAGTGTTGGTGGAGGATGAGGCGATGGAGCGACCACCAGCGGCACTCGACGTTGTGCGGTGCGACTGGACATGAAGAAATATCTGATTAGTCATCCAAATGACCGTATGTTGTTTTGCAACGTCGTTGGATCCAAACATCATGCCGAGCGTCATCTTTTCATCCAAACCCACTTCCCAGAGTCAGGCCGCCTTCTCTCGCCACTTACGGGCCGGACATATCGCATTGTTAAGACCACCGGGCTTGGCCAACTCCAACTTCTTTTCAACTGACCACATGGTACACATTCAATAGTAGTCAGGGCTGAATCAACGAAAACACCACCCCTACTGCTCTCACCACTGCTGGACTTGAAGCTCACGATACTGGCCGCACATCTCAGTCTATTCCTTTATATCCATCCTGTTTAATATCCGAGGTAAGTGAACACCATTCCTTCAGATACACACCGTACACAAGTCTCGTTCGAACAATGTTGCACAAGCCCACATGAGAATGATTGCTGACGCGACAACATCAAGGAATTCTCCCGCTTCTTCGCGACTGAGTAATTCGTGCTTCTGTTGCACATGGGATACACCTTCTGAGCATAAAACTCGTACCACCCAACACACACACTCTCTCTCCCCTACCCCAACAACAGTAGGTGAGCTGACTTCGAGCCCATGAAGCTGCTTTCCCTGGTTACTGCTCTCGTCTCCCTTGCGCCGCTCGCATATGGGAGCATATTCGACCTGTCTCGTCTCCAATGGACGTTGAAAAACCAGAATGGCACAATTCAGATTCCGGCGTCGGGTCCCCCTTCGCAAGCACATATTGATCTTCTGAACGCGGGCCTCATAACCGAACCGTTGCTCGGTATAAATGGTATGAAAGAACGAACGACGTCGATTTATTAGTTGTTAATGTCAAATGGATAGATTTTACCCAAAGATGGGTCGTCGAGGAAAATTGGACTTATACCGCCGACTTGACGCCTCTTTTCAAAGAATACAACTCTAAAGAAAAACAAACGAATCTTCTCATCTTTTATGGAATTGACACTGTAGCGACCATCGTAAGCCGACAGCTGACGATTATGACGCATACTTCCTCCTAATTACCCATGAAAAGACGTGGGCTGGCCATCCAGTAGCTTGGGTAAACAATCAATTCAGACAATACTCGTTTGATGTCACGGATATGATGACACCAGCGGGAGATAACAACCTCACGGTTTCCCTCGAGTCTGCCTGGTATTACGGGTTGAACGTTACAAGCAGACCAGATGCCGAGGCGTTCCCCAATGGACTCGGCGTTGACACCAGCGACAATGTCAGTCCCACCTGTACGTTCCAGTTTCATATGACTGATCTTTTCATAGTACGAATATCCTGGTGTGCGGCAATGGATCCGTAAAGTCGCATCTGATTTCGGCTGGGACTGGGTGAGCATATAAACTAAATATTCACGATTCTCCTTTCCGATAGAGCATTCACAGGGCCCAGCTTTCGTCCCGAGTGGTATCTACAAGCCTGCCTACTTTGTCACCTTGACTCCTACTCCAGGAACAACCACTAACGGTGGCACCCCGCCAATCTCGCCTTCAGGATCCAACGAGAATCTCGTCAACGGTCCCGTGTTTATCGAAGAATCATCTATTGACATTTACAAAGACGGCCAATCTTTCTCGACTCCACCCAACGAAAGAGCTGACTGGCTCATGAACGTCACCCTCGCGCTGCGTTCAGGCATATCAACGGATACCCCGACACTGACGCTATCAATCCCCGAACTGAAATTGCAGTCCCAAAAGTTCACTTTTGATCCCCTTCATGCAACTAATGAAGCACAGTGGATAACCGCCGTCTGGCGTATTCCAGATACGGTGCCGGAGAGATGGTACCCCCACAATCTCGGAAATCCAAAGCTCTACGATCTCCAAGTCGATCTTGGACTTGTTTCAACCAGCCAGTCACAACCTACGAATATGATCAGTTTCACGACGAGAACAGGATTCCGTACGATCCAGCTCGTCCAGTCTCCATATTCACAAGAGGACATAGACCAGCGTGGGATCACGCCAGGAGATCAGTGGCACTTTAACATCAACGGAAAGGCTTTCTATAGTTTGGGCACCAACATCATTCCCTTTGATCCCTTTTACGCTAGAACGACGACGGAACAGGTGAGATGGATCATAGAAAGCGCCGTCCAAAGCGGGCAGAACATGGTCCGTATCCAGTTCTATTAACTGTTCCCTATATCAAGTATGCCATGCTTATTAATTTTCTTGCCCACAAGTTGCGCATATGGGGTGGAGGCACCTATCAACCTTCAGACTCCTCAGTGGCCGGAGGCGTATACGACTTTTACTCAATCTGCGATGAACTCGGCATACTTGCCTGGTCAGAGCTCATCTTTTCAGACTCTTTATACCCCCTCAACGGCTTTCTATTGGAATCTATCGAACCGGAAGTTCGTCAGAACGTAAGGAGAGTTAACAAGCATCCCAGTAATGTTCAGTGGGCCGGGGGTAATGAAATTGAGGGAATTGTGATCAGCGTCAATCATACATTGAGTAATGGAACACATTACTTGAATGAGGTTGGTGGCCTGAATTTTTGGAGGTTTAGTAGGGGAGAACTCAATGCGATTGTGATGGCACAGTTTGTCACGCTATTCCAGGATTACTTGCAGAAGATCGTCACGTCCGAGACGCGATCTGTAAGTCTACATTAGCCGCTTATTTTTTGTGTATCCAGAAACTCATACGTTGTAGGTCACGTATACGGATTGTTCAACGACTCATGGTGTTCTCAGTCTAGACCCGTATGCCGTCAGGTTCCTCAACGGAACACCAGGCGCAATATACGGAAACGGAGGCATGAACGCCCTGCATCGCTCATTCATTCGACACACTAACCTGTGGATTGATAGAACGCTACAACTATGATGGAGCTCAAGCTTTCAACTATAGCACTTACCCCCTCAGTCGGTAAGTCGTGCACATCTCATCACTGCTTGTCGATCTCACAATCGTCGTTTCCCAGATTCGTAAACGAATTTGGGTACGTACGAAGCATCCGCTATCCCTCTTGAGCTGCACATACAACATTAAAACCACTTACCTAGCTACCACTCGATGCCTTCATTCTATTCCTGGGAAGAAGTCCTCACCTCGCCAGAAGACTTTTCCTTCAACTCAACCGTCGTCGCATCCCGAGACCGCCACCCACCCGCCGGCAGCCTCGCCTTCCCCAACCCCAACGCCCCCATCGGCCAAGCCCAAATGACCAACGCCGTCCAACTCTGGCTACCCACACCCAACACCCCCAACTCCAACCAAACCTTCGCCCAATGGTGCTACAGCACCCAAATCTTCCAAACCCTCACCATGGCCTCCCAAATCGCCTTTTACCGCCGCGGCGCCGGGTTGGGCGAGAACAACCTCGGATCGCTCGTCTGGCAGATCAACGACATATGGCAAGGCGTGAGCTGGTCGAGCATCGAATATTCGGGCAGGTGGAAGGTGCTCCAGTACGGTCTGACGGCGATTTACGAGCCCGTGGTGGCCTTCCCGTTTTGGACGCCCGAAACGGAGTCGCTCCAGATCACCGCGTTTTCGGATAGGTGGGAGGAGGTGAGCGGGAGGGCGACGATCTCGGTCTATGATTGGGCCGGCACGTTGCACGACCAGTTTGAGAAGGAGTATAGGATTCCGACTTTGAATAATTCGGTTTTGTTCGAGGCGTCGGGGTTGGATAGTATCTTTCCGGAGTGTGGAGATAAGGAAGATTTGTGGATGTTGATTGAGACGAAGAGTCAGGTTGGTGGTAAGACCCTTACCAGCGAGCAATATGTACGTTTCTCTCTCTCTCCCTCCCTCTCACCTGCTTAAACTCCTAATACTAACCAAAAAAAAAAAAAAGTTTACCCCAACGTCTCTGGCCAATGCGCGGCTCGTCGATCCAAAGATCCACATGACCCACGGCCAAGGTCTCACCTTTACCCTATCCGCAACGGGAGGCGTGGCAGCTTGGACCTGGATGGATCACCCGTCAGGGACTATCGGGGTGTTTATGGATGCCAAAACCGAGCGGCCTCTCAACGGTTTCTACTTGGTTCCCGGCCAAGATCGCACCCGTACGTTCCTCCTTTACTGCACTTCCTGAGAGAGGCTAATTTTCCTTTTTTTTTTTTGTCGGGTGTAGTCAAATTTGTTATGAACACGCAGTTGTCAACGGTGAAGAAGCCGGATCCGCGGGACTTTGTGGTACGATCGTTATGGAACAACACACACATCTAAAGTCGTGAAACGCTGTACCATACCATGCCCAACACGTTGATATACCACTCACCATTCGAGTGGGGCTATATGTATATATGTATGTGTAAATTGGATATATTGTAGAGAATGCGAAAGAGGGGGAGAAAATAAAGAGTCCAAACATCATTTCTACCGTTACAAACAAACTGTCCACCGACAAGTTAAAAAATCGAGGAATGTATGCAACACAGATTGCCTCCCCTCCAAAACACCAACCCCATCATAGCCCACTCTCTTTTCTAGGCTGCACTAACCGTATACCACCCACAGAACCCCCCAACGGACTCTCCATCTCCTGCGTTCGCCCATCCTCCCCATCCTCATCCTCATCATCTACTCTCCCCAAACTCGCCCTCTTCCACAAACTCTCACTCTCCTCTATATCATCCTCCCTACTCGCCCTCGGATACCTCCTATGCTGTCCCAACGACCGCTTCCGATCCCTCTCCCTCGCCAGCTCTTTCTGCTTCTCCAGCTCCTCCTCATCCCACCCCCCTGAGCTGCGCGCCGAATCGGTCACAGACGGAAAAGTCAACAACGTTGTCGTACTCGTTGAATCGCCGAACAGCTCTCGCGTGTCCTTGCGGCTTGGTAATGCCCCAGACGAGTAGGGTGAACGTTGTACGGCGGGGGGTGCACTGTGTACTTTGTGTTCGCCGGTTATGTGTGGAGGGAGGATCAATGATTGCCGAGGACTCTCTTCCTTTCCTGGATCGTAATGCTCTTCGGAACTGTCAAGCTGTACTAGATCAGCCTCTTTGTTGGGCTGCTCCGGCATCGGTGATAACGGTATTTGCGGTATCTGTGATGAAGGGAATCTCGTGGCCGTCAATGGTGGAGAAGCCAATGCAGCACGATGTTCATGCGTCGCGTGATTGTCGCCTGTACCTGGCCTGTTGTATTGATGCACCATATCTTGACTGTCAAACTTGATCGTTGGGCGCTTGTTGGCAAGCTGCGATTGTTGTTCCTGTTGCTGCGCTATTGGTATTGAATGGATAGAACCTGACTTCAGAGACGAAACGTCGTCCCGTGGTACAGGTGCATCGTACAGCTGATGTCGTTTCATACCACGCAGTGCATCGGTTAGTGGCAGACCTTGAATGGGACTCGAGGCCCCGGCACGATCGGATACCCATGAAAGCGAAGTAGGATCATACGTTCCTGTCGTCTTCGAGCGATTTTGAGGGCCACGCGCACTACTCTGACTCATCCTCCGCGCACTCCGAGCCCTTATAATGCTGCCAACCGTTCCAAATGAACCGCGGAGAGCATCCATGCCTGGATCTTCGACTCCCACAATGCTCTTCTCGTCTATAGTTTCTGTTTGTGAACGCGCTGCTTGTAGTAGGATGGTGGAGCGCCTATCAAGTTTGGATAGATTGGCCGGATCAATTTTAGACATTTGGAGGATGGTGATTCCGAGACAAATCACCAAAAACGCCATGACGAGGGTTATGATTTGGGGTACCGTTGACGAGAGACCTTGGAATAGAACCTAAACGGTGCATGTCTAGGATGAACGGTCAACAGATAGACTACGGATCTCACAATAGTCGTAACCATAGAGAAAAATGTGACTATTATGGACGTCAGTTGCATCCTGGGGCATACTAGTGTGGACTTACATATGACATAATAAGTGGGTGTGACTAGCAGCGCTACATCAGCAGAGATTGACAAATAGAGGGCCTGTGAACATTACCCATAGCTGACCAAGGATATTAGTTTCCAGTATACGAATACAAGACGAGACGACAGACTAACCAGTATTGAACAATGCAAGGGCTACATTCAAGTAATACACTTCCGTCACTGAACGTTGGATGAGGCGAGTGGCATTCCAAATTTCTAAAAATAACTCACCAAGAGTGACGACCACAAAACCCATTAAGAAATACATGAACCAATACTTAAACTAGAAGAAACGGTGTCAGAGAAATGCAGCTCAATAGTCAGGCAAGAATCCAAGTCACCTGATTATCGCCAAATGCAGTCTGTACGATAGCAGCACCCAAGCCCGTCGTTACGCTGACAGAGATGCCACCAATCATGCTGCATACGAGGATATACCATAACATATGTTGTTTTCCGTACCTAAAAACAGAGGGATAGTTGAAAGGCCATTGCAAAAAGTTAACTACATGAAACGTACCTGGGCCCAAAGTACAAGATGATGGACAGCGACGCGGCAATTAAGACGGAGGCGTACACAAGAAACCCGGGCGCCAAGAATAATTTCTGGAATTCACGAATCTCGCCAACCGATTCTTCCTTTGGTCCTTGAATAATCACATGAGTCATGGCTATGGGGATGAAATAAAGACAATTGGGGTACCGTTGAGCGCGATGATGACTGAACCGAGCTAAGTAGAAATGCGCCAGTTTAGCCATCGTTGGCGTGAAATTGAGATGCATGACAACTCACGATGCATAGTGCGCACCCCAGCCATCCAAAGAATGTGAGCTTTTCGTTAAGAAAGAACGAAGACAGTATGGCGCAGATGACAACCGACAAAGCGCCTAGAGGCGTCTGTAGTGACCATTAAGCCAAGACTCGAGTCGCTTGAGGAAAAAAGACGTACGACAACGATAGCCTCCACAAATGCATAAGCTTACAGTCGAGTGAGCTCGCCGTCCAGGAAAAGAGCGTGAAACGAAACAAGTACCTGCAAAGTTGCACAGCTCCCCTACTATCATCACTACCGCATACACATGTCAGATCTCCAATACAAAATATGCCTTGCACATTCGAGACACATACTGCTCATCCCCATCCACCATAGCGCCTTGATTCACAACACCGATCCAAGCCATCAGCTACAGACACAGGGAAAGGGGGAGGAGGACGTAATCGCTTACCGACTTGAGATACGCAACACCCTCCCCTGCCACTCCGCCCGCCTGCGAGCGTAAGAGACCCTTCTTCTTGAACACAAAGCTCGAACCGATAAGCAAACCGCTGACGACGGCGAGGATAATACCAACAACCTAGACGAATACGTATCAAATGGATCGCGCAACCCCAAGTCAAAAGCACCATATTACATCAGATCCCAACTCGTGGCACCAACGAGTTTGTCGCCCACCTTGAGTTTACTGCCAACTTTGAGCGTTTTTGTCACCGCTGAAGACGTGGCAGCCATTGCAGAGGTCATTGTCGACGCTATGGAGGACGTCGACGACATGGTCGTAAGGACAAAAAAATGGTGGAAATAGGTTGAGGGTCGCGGGTGACCCCATTGCCAACATCGGACCGGGTATTATCGGCCCTTTCCCCCTGCCAAGCGCCGAAAAGCTGCCTGTTAAGGAAGATTCCTGTGATGGGATCGCCGGCTGTTGCGGTGGGTGGGCCGAGGCACAGCCAGAGGCGGCAGTGCTATTTGACGTGGACGCTGACTGCGAACACAGGACCTTGGGCGTCTGTCGTCTGCGGAAAGCGCTGGTGAGTAGGTCATGACTGCACAAGGCACACTAGTCTGGTGTGCACAAGATTAACAGGTTATTAGTAACCGTTTCTAGTCCAACTTCCAACCGAGTTGTGCAAGGCGGGGCCTGGAGTCTGGACGTAACCAAATTCCCAATAAAAGCAACTGGACCTGCCTAATGGTTTGACCGTAACTGTCATGTCTCGGCGTGCGCGCTTTGACCACACCCACTGTATACGCTCCATGAAAGCCGCGATAACATCGTCTATTTTCCGACACTCACGCATCTCTGTCTTGATTATCCGTGAAGGTCGGCGATAAACCATTCATATTCAACACCTGTCGAAATGAGCAATGGCACGTTCAAACTCTGTGGCAATTCTCAATGATGGGCTTCATCGTATAGGGTGCCTTGCACAACTGCGTCATTGCAATAGGACACACAACCATCCGAGTCTATCCATCAACCGTCACCCGTCTACAGACCTAGAAGCCTGTTTTCCGAGGATCGGAACATATGGTCTCCGAGAACTCCCGAAATGGACTCTGCGGCTTGGTTTTTGGTATTTGCTCGCCTCGTCTAGACGCTCGGGTTGGACCTGGATAACCATACTTGGGCCTCTCGCCATCTTTCCAAAGCCATCCATCAAACTTGGCTTGCGATAATCACCATTTGAAATTCACCATCACGAAACATCCTCGCATCTCTTTGTTCGACGTTGTTTTTCGCCATGCAGTGCATCTTTGCACCCGGATAAACTGTCGATAAAGCGGCTCACCACGAAGACATCCGCATTACCTGCCCTTTACAGAAAAATCTTGAAAACCTGATCTTCACGCAAACACAGAGAGGCAATACTTCTCTTCTCTTTTTTCCTTTCCTTTTGCATCGGCCACAAACATTGCCGAGGAGATACGCGCAGCCGGCTTGTTCTATTCACATCCGTGCCCTATTCTCTTTTGATACTTCGACTTTCTGGTTTGTTAGTCTCGGCCCAACAACTTGTGATATGGGATATCGTTCTTCAAATCGTGCATACATGTACACCTGCTCACTTACTCATCCCATTTAAAACCAAACCTGCTTACTCACGGCGCCACCAACTTCTATGAACTGAACAGTTCCCCGGCCTCCGGCTAGCCAATTTGTCGCCGTTCCCGAGTCCAAGCACCCAACATGCTGACAAGCCATCAGTACTCCCGCGCTTCATTTTCGAGTCATCCTTCCCATCCTCTCCTCCCCTCCCCTCAAATCACACTCACACTCTCATTTCGCGTTCATCCCCCTTCATATCCTTCACGCTTAAATCGGATGGGACGATCGTTATCAACAAGCTGATTAATCCGCTTGCTTCATTAATCATTAATCATTAATCAATGATCAATTAATCCAACTCTAAAACTATTAATGAAACCGTGAAACGTGGCCAGGTGGCTTTTTTTTACGACAAGCGTAAGCAACGAATGTGAAATGCCGCGTTCTCGATTCTCGATTCTCTCTTTTCTTCAAGGGCAAGATCTCGCTGATCGGGCTATCAAAGTGAAGCTCGAGAATCATTCATTTTCATTTCGTTGAATGACACACCTGTGCTCCACACCACGAACAGAAGAAAGGAAAGGGAAAAAGAAAAAGAGAAAGAGAAAAGAGAAAAAGATGGCAGTGCAGTGCTGTTGCGCTTTTTTCATTTCCGCCTTCTTCCTCTTCCTCTTGCTTGCTTCTGGCCTGATCGATGGTGCTAGAGGCAATACTCCAGGGTTCCTGTCAAACCGCAACCAGGCACATCCCTCCCAGGGTAGTTCTTATGTCAACCATTATAGATGGCTAGGACCAGTATCTGCCGTATTGTCGCCTTTCCAAGTTCTGTTGGAGCGGTGATTAGCCCTTGGAAGTTGTTGTTCATGTGTTCATGTGTTTTAATTGTAAAACGTGACCGGTATTGAGTCCTGGAATAGTTGAATAGAAGGAGTTATTTATGATCGGTTGCCTTGTCTAGCCTCGGTACAAGTAGCAGAAGACAAGGGGAGGTGGGGTGGGGTTTTTTTTTTCAATATTAATAGTAACAGATGTGATGCATTCTGGAACGGGACGAGGATCCACAGGGGTTTAAGTGGCGTTGCTGAGGGTTTGGATTACCGATACAACTGAGACTTTCCTTTTTTTTCACCCCCTTTTTTTTCCAACATGGCAGTTGCAAACCAAGCGTTGGGTCTAGGTGGAATGGGTAACTTTTTTTTTTTTTGCGGATATAGCATATAGATATTGATTGATGCAAGCATAGATGCCACAGATAAGATAACATTAGGAAGAGCATGTTCGTGCGGAGGTAGGTGGGCGTGTACTCTTGTCTCTATCGTTGGGTTATGATGAAAAGTATCCACGAAGGGTCACCTTGCGCGAAAGCCATTTACCTGGGCGCACATAGTCTAATTGCGCGTCATAGATGTCGGTATGTGACTGTTTGCGGGGGATAACCGCAATTACATAGTTCATAAAGCTTACCTGGAGCTCCAACAAGTTTCGACTGGTGATTCGACGTTGATGTCATGTTCCTGCGAGCAAATCAGAGTATTCGCCGCGTCACGCGTCAGACCTCAGGCTTTCGAGTCAGGAGACGAGGGTTTCGTGATTGTCAATATCGTTGATGAATCGATGACCTGCAACGTTGCAGTTGGGTCGTCCCGAGAGAGCGCATTTACGATCCGAGTCGGCTAAACCAGGTGACTCGGGTTGTAAGCATGCACACGCACGCACGCACGCACGCACGATCGATGTGTGATGTGTGTGTGTGTGTGTGTCCTTTTTTCCAACAATGCGGATGATGAGAGAAAAAAAAATGCAGAAAAAGTGAGGCCAGGATTTGCGTTTTACGTTTGACAATTTGACAGGCCGCGGGATACCTGCGAGACCAGAGTTGGATCCGGACAAGGGCGGAAGCAGGGTCCATGGTCCACGGGACCGCATACCAAAAGGCGATTCCCCAATGGAAGAAGTCTAACTGTATTTGTCATGGGGAATAACCCGTCCGTGCGACCGAGGGCAATGCAGCAGAAACTGGCGAGAGAGAGCCTAGAGTGGGGGTGTTGGCATGCTGTGAAACTGTGGTTGACTGATGCTACCATCGGGTTTGCTGTGCCAGGTGATTGGAGAGTGAGGGAGCGGAATGCCATGGAAGGCAGGATTCGGGGGGTGGACATTTGGAAATCTGCCTCGTGTAAGTCGCGTGTGAAGCAGATCTGAACTGACTTTAGTGGAATGAGGAAAGGTTTGATTCGTGTGTTATATTGACTCTCTCCAGCCCTCCACTTGCCCTTTTTTTCCTTCCAACACTTCCTCCTCCTCCTCCTCCTCCTCCTCCGCCGCCATGTCTCTCAACATCCCTCCCCCACAACGACCCCCCAGCAGATCAGAACGTCTCTTGAGGGAGACCCTCCGCCGCGACGAAGAGGTCCGGGACTCGACCACGTCCCCACCCTCACGCAGGACGTCCCTCTCCAGGCATTCCCATGCTCAAGGACCAGCACCGACGTCTCCAGCGCTGTCGAATTCCAGTTCACGGCCATCATCGCCTGCGCTGAGATGCAGGTACACAGAACTGGCAGACGAGCAATATACGAGGGGGACATTCCTTTTCCGGTCAGCGATCACAAACGCACCTAATTCGCCGCCTCAAACCAGCCATCCAATCTATTACCCGGCCAAAATGGAGAGTCTTGTTGAACGTTCAACAAGGACAGATCCTTCAGCTGCAGTATATCAAGCGCATACAGCTACTACTCCCCTCCATTTCACCATGAGCGTACCGCATACACCCACCTATTCACGCTCTCCGACGCGTTCCGCCTCTCCTTCGCACTCTGCCGCCCTCACACGGAGACAATCTCTGCAGCGAACACTCCATCACGACACGCCTCTCCTCTCACCCCAGGAACAGGCGTTGCGGTCAAGACTAGAGTGTATGCTGCACATCGAAGATACTCGTCAGCAGCAACAGCAGCAGGTGAGCCAAACTAGACCAAATAAGGAACGGAGAAGACGCAGCCACTGCAGCAATGAGGTGCGAGATGAAATGGGGGGCTGGCCGTGGCGTGATCGTGATTGGGGACATGGTGATGGCCATGGACGGACAAGATCTGGATCAGCGTCACGAACCGGGTCAGGTGCCTCTGTACGTTCCTTTTATTTCAATTTTTTTTTTAAAATTGAGCCATTCATTCTCACCAACAAAACACTAGATCTTGTCTTTTCCGCCTGCTTCAAACATCAGCCTTCATTCTCGTTCGTCTTTGTCGCTTCAGGACCATTCTAGCTGCGCCCATGTCCGTAGCCGGAGCCAGACTGATCCCATCCTCCCACCTCCCCATGTCTCATCTCGCGCTTATAGCCACTCGATCTCCTACTCTGCCCCTCGTACAAACACCCCCAGCACCGCCAGCATGTCCACTTTGTCCCCTAGGAAGAGCACAACGCCATACCATCAGCATCTCTATTCACACCAACTCCAGCAACAACATGCGCACCAGCACCGGCATCATCAAGCACCGATCGAAGCTACGCCACCGCTGACAGCAGATGCTTCGCCAACCGGCACGAGCGAAGGCAACGAGCTTGAGCCTGATTATCACCTAGATGCAGATGATGATGATGCGAGACTGATCACACCTCCACCAACACCGCCTCCGACCTATCATCACTCGAGCCATCGAAAATCGCTCACCTCTGCAAAAACCCCTCACTCCACGTTGCACCCTCACCCGCATTCTCCATCTCCATATCGACCAGTTGGGGAATGGTATCCCTCGTTTGGGGGTGCAGACGGAGATGAAGACGGGGACGGAGATGGGGCACAGATGGTTGCTGCCCCCTACCCCCACCCTGCCGCGATGCGATCTCCACGTGCTCAGTCACCGTCCACACCCGGTAGTCGTCCGCAGTTTAATGTCCGAAAAGCGAGTGAGCAGTGTAAGATGATCGAGGGCTACGTTAGCTTTTTGAGTGTCGAGGGATTGGGTGGGCCGCCCGAGTCGGATGCGCCGGGGATGGGAGAGGAGGAGGGGGAGGGCGCGGCTGCGAGAAATGCGAGGGAGAAGAGGGTGTTTGGGATTGGATGGAATGGGTGGAAAAGCCTGTTGCCGTTGGGTGGGGGTGTTCAGGATTAAGTGTAGGTTGTGCGCGATGAAGACAAGTGTTGATTATTTCATGGGTACGTGTTTGTTGGGCCGAGGAGGACAAGAATCTCATTGTTCAAGCTAGATTTCTATCGTCTGGGGCCTTCTATAGACATTCCACTCGCTTCTCCTATGGTTCTCATCTTCAAGCACACACCTCACATCCATCTCGTTTTCAGACATTATAATATGTACTATTTGCCTGAATCAGGGATTGATTCCCTTGGGTTTTCTTTCATTGTATCATATTCTCAGGAATACTTTGGGCATTATTAGCCTCTTTATTGGTGGTCTAAAAACTTGCACTCGTCGATGCGAAAGTGCAAGCTGTTGACTCGAATCCCCGACTCTAACGCACATCAAGCTCAACTGGTTTGTAAGCTCTATGTTATACCATAAGTTGGCAATTGGGATGCAGTAGTTGACCAGAATCAGCGCTCCAATCCATACATATACAGTGCACATATTCCAAGTGAATATTCCAAGGCACGCGGCTGTGTCCTCGGTGGCCTCTACGACCTATTTGTGGTTAGTTGCAACAGGCTACTCCCCGTTCATTCAATATTCATCAGTGGAGCCTCAACGTTTCATTGAAACTGCCGCTACCATCACCACCACCATCACATATCCAAGCACATATCCACTATTCCTACTACTACTGCTGCTGCTGCGGCTGCTGCGGCTCCACTACCAGTGAGACTACTAGTTTCTGTACCGTGACTACAGTAAGTAGGCTGGGTGTGCGTGCGTGCGTGCGGGTCCTTCCGTTCGTCCGATTGGATAGGGAGGGCCTGCTGACACGAGCCAAAGACCTGGAGATGGAGATGGAGATGGAGATGGAGGCAGTACATGCAGTGACCCAGATTGAGGCCTGTTGAGGGCTTGCCTTGCCAAACATGGTGCGTGTGCATGATTCAAATCAAAGACAACGCGTGGCCCAAGGGGGGTGAGGAGGGGGGAGAAAGGATCCGCCTGTCCGACTGAGCCACTTTATGGTTGAACCTTGCGTTTTGATTTGATTCGACGTGCGTGTGCGTACATACGTACATGCATACATCGTGGATCCCGGACTGCGACGTCACGCTTCGCCGGTACGTACTAATATGAATGTGCGGCGTGCGCCAATTTTTTTTTTTGGCTCTGACTTTATGCAGTGTATGACTCCCCCCCACCCCCGACGGCTTCTGTGAAGGTAAAGGTGAAAGTGAAAGTCGAGTGGGGGTGGCTGCTACGAAAGCTAGAATCATCGAAAGCTGGCCGCCGAGGGATGAACGCCGACTTGGACCCGCGTTAGTCTCGCATCTGTTTGCGTTTCCCCCCCCCCCTCCGTGCTTTGGCTTCTCTGCTTTGGTGAGTTTCATACACGTCGTCTTTTTTCTTTCGCTAGGATCAACAACCCAACAAAATCCAACCCCCTTCCAATCAGCAACGCATAACCGAGACGGCAGTTTCGGCAAAGTAGATATAACTCTGACCCCCCCTCCCCCCTTTCCTCGGCTGAACTGGGGCAATGACGTCTTCGCATCTCGCAGGGAATTAGACTCTTTGATGCACGATGCACGCATGCAAGATGCGAGATGAACACTTGAGCAAAGAGTCGAACTGATCGTGTCAGATCATCATCATCAGCCACCAACACCTTCTAAAAGGCTAGATGAGCACTATCGCCATTATCTTTGCTCTCTTTCGATTTGATTTGATTGATTGCCTGCCTGCCTGCCTGCTCCACGCGCATACTATGCGCTGTTACAGCCTGAGACAGAGAACGGGCTATTGTGTCTATTGTCCTGTATCTATTCTGTTTCTGTCCTCACTTCTGTCCGCTATTTGTCCGCGATACATTAGCCTCAACATCAAGTTACCTCATCCTCGGATCGCTCTTTCCTCTTTCTCTCAAGGCACACCTCGCCACATTCGACGTCTAGAAAGAAAAAAAAAAACTTGAGTACACCTGGACATGACTAGAACGCGGCGCTCGGACCACGAAAGTTGTCACAAGTTCAGTGGTCGCAGTTACCTCGGCGTAATCAGGATTGAAGCAACTTTCCTCTTTGAAGGGGGGGGGAGAAGGGAGGGAGAGAAACCAAGGCTAAACTTATACAGAATCGAGAATCAAGAATCAGCCCCATTCCCTGGAAAATCGGAACTTGAGTCATTTGTTTTATTCTACGTGCTTCCTCCATCTACCACACTACTGGCCCATACGCACGCTAGGTTCACGTTACGGCAGCTCAAAGTGCTTGTGCCAAGTTGTGGGATATGTGGCGCTTACCGCAGTTGATGGGGTTGGCTGAGGTGTTGGGCCCACGCTTAAGTCTGTCATGCCATGGTACGTACAGTAACTTACAGTACGTGTTGGGGGGGGAAGCTTCAGCTTAGCTACGGTATCGAAGGCGGAACAAACAAGGCAGGCAAGAGTTTGTGATCATAAGTGTCATGCACAGTATTTAATACGCCACCAACGTTAACCGCTCGGACCTCGGCTTCAAGAAAATATTTCACTGGGGGGAACATAATACATACGAACATGCGTGAGTGAACACGTTAGCTTGGCAATTTTGACTGGCGACGGCAAATGACAGACAGCTGCAGGCATTCAATACGCATACAGTACTTTTCCAACATTCACCTGTACTGGCTAATACCCAATAAAGTCGCGATAGAGAGGTAGATGGATGAATAGATATCCACCAGAAATCTTTGCACGGGTTCACACGGTATGCTTCACTTCATCCGCCCTGCCTTACTCACAACTGTCTTTTCTTTTTTTCCTTATTTCCTAACCGCATAGGACTAATGAACTCGAGGCTGGGAACAAGACCAGGTGACCTCCCACGCGTCATTCGCAGAAAGAAAAGAAGAGACAGGCGTGACACTTCAGCTTCAGGCCTCAGGGCAGCTCAACTTGCCACGCCCCGCCCAATTAGCGCTACGGATCTCTCGCTCCGAGGGACACGAGTCTCGGCCTCAATCTCGGTAACATAAAAAAAAAAGCAGAATCACAGGTCAGCGGGGACTTTTTGCTCAAGCTACAGTGAACGACAGTATGCGCGCGGTCGGTTCCTCATACTCGTGTCTCCTTTTCCCCCCTTCCCAAACTACGGCCCGGAAAAGGGAGGGGGACTCTTAAGAGCGAATCTGATTTGGGCGTGATGCGGAAGGCTGTGCTCGCCCGATGCCAATTGGAAGACGCCTTGTTACAGAATGGGAAGCTCGATATAAATAGATGCTTGTCTGCAGGGGCGGCGTGTTGTCAGTAGGCTTGTATGCGGCTTTTGCTTGACATGTACATGTTGGGCGAAGCTTCATGGGAGATTAAGGTGAGATAAAAAAAGAAGTGTTAATCTGGTTCTCAGGTCCCAAGGTGCATGTCTTGTGGTGGGGATGAACACAGAGCCTGGTAGAGTTGAGGCACGCTCCGGTGCCTGAGATTACCTCTCTCTTACCCTCTGACCCTCACTGTGCGACCAGTGCTGGTGGTGAAATTGTGCCGTTGGTCAACCGTAGGTAAGAGCCCAAGTCGGAGTCACCATAACCAGAAAATACTGAAATTTATCCTTTTACGCCAGCCTCTGGTGAGCGTAACGGTACTGCTTGGTGGATCCAAGGTAAATAACCTACGGGCCCAATGGATAACCAGAGTTTTCCTTTACGAGCCGTTGCGTCATCACGGCTGTTTAACTTCTACTAAGCGTAACCAATGGCGGTGGGTGATTGGTGACTCGGTGTGAGGTATGATTGCGCACATACACACACACGATGCAGCGGCACTGGCGGTACACATCTTGAAATTTCAAAGGTTTGCTTCGCCCCTTTACTTATTGTATTTCTATAGAGCGCGACAAGTCACAGGCTATCGACTATCATTGATCCTTATAATATAAGGATCAGATACTTCCAAAGGAAGACATCTCGGCCAACCACACATCAAGGGTCCCGAGTATATGAGAGCGTCCCGCCGAGTCATAAGTACCGTGACATACACGCATCCCAAATTTATCCACAAACAACACAGACCGAGGTAGACGAGAACTGAGAAAGAAAGCGTTGAAACGTTTGATTGAACGTACGAGATCAGACGGTATGCGTCATTCCGAATCCCCTTGTTTACGCGTACGGCCGGAAAAATATGGATAGAAGACACATGCGCCAGCGAGCGAGGCGATAATCGATAACGGGTTCTTTATTACTGCCACCAGCGGTCCCGGTCAGCTGAAGCAAGCTCAACTCGAACTGTTACCCGCAGACAAGTTCCTGCCGAAAAAGAAACGCAAAAGACGCGTGGCCCAACATGCAGACATGTCGACAGAGAGCGAGAAAGATCACGCTTGTCATGGCCACGCCGGCTGCTGTGTTTTTCAAAAGCCGCTCTGCTTCCAGTCATCTGATCCCGTTGCCATTTGATTCCCTCTGTAATTTGTAACTTGTAACAGTTCCCCGGACCCGCCGGTGCCAGTAGAGAGAAAGCCATACAAGTACCGTACAAGCAAGTTACTTGCCCTTTACCACTGGGTGTATTTCCTCTGGAAACTGTCCTTCGGCCATCGCTCGTCCACATAGCAGGCGGAAATGGCAAAAGAAAACAAGGACAAAAGGAAAAGGAAAAAGGTACGGGATGGCCTGAGATGGAAGAACAGAGTATATATACACACTGTGACTTACCGCCCATATTAATCCATTTCCGCCTGGCACCCAATCAATATCGCTGGGACCGCAGTTCACGTTCAGGGTTCAGAACGCACGATATACGACATCACCAGGACAAGCTCACGATGATGTATGGTGCGACGACGCGCGCCTCATATGCACGCGGGACCTTCCATGATTTTACCATATCCGGATTTTCCAGTCATTTCTTGAAGAGTTCACTTGAAGTGCCGTCATCGATGATGGACATTGACATCCATATGGATATGCATGATATTGCCAACCCAGCAGATGACCAGGATAAAAATTGTATCACGGCATTTACTGTACCGTGTCCTCCTCCTCACCGAATCGATCAGAGTCATGCCTCTCTGATCATGCAGACCTCAAGGCCTCATGTATCAAGCATCAATGAATCAGGCATCAAATGTCCGGCGCATCATCGATACATACATATAGGTACAGTATCATTGGGCCCGGGCCTGTATATCCTCGACCAAATGCCGAGCAAGCAGATCTCCCTACTGTATCTCCATGTGTCAACTGGCACTTCATACAGCCAACTCCTCGAGTCGAGCCCCTTTTTTCGATACTCACTTACTTACTGCCATAAGGAGAACCCTTTGGTTGTCATAAGCGATATAAAGTCATTGTCTAGAGACCGAGGTATGCGCGCGTGATACTAAGCACTGATCACAATCACAATCAGAGCGACAGATCAAAACATCATCGATTCATGATCTGTTCATCAACAATACTGTATTTGTAGTTGCTGGGATTTCTTTTGGAAACAGTTGGGTCGTTATTGAAAGTACACATGAAACGGAAGATACCGAAGGTCCAGATGTCCATGTCCCCATGGGATCTTTGGGACTTTCAAAATCAATTGACACTTTAGCTTGACGTTCGAACGTGCATGCTTTCACTCACCACACTCTCACTAACACGAGTCAGCGAGTCACTCCCACGCTTGGCCATATGCTAGAGTCATGCTAGCGCTTCTATCATATGGATCTCCCTTCCTGCATGAATAGGATGACAAAAAGTCCACTCGTAATGCCTCTAGTAATCATTGCATACACTGAAAGTGCCCGAGCTTTATTTTTGGTTTTAAACAGCGTGCATGACGCCGTGTAAGAAAGCATTGGCATAGACACCCTCCGCTGGCAACTGCAAATAGTACATCACTATTTAGTACTGATCGCTAGTACATACTTGACAAACGACTAGCTAAACATGGTATGAAAGTACGGCCTGTAAGGGCGGCAATGTATATGATAAACAGGATACAGGTATACAGTCCGTGAGTGAATGCGAAAAAAAGAAGTCCAATTGGATAATGAATCAGAAAGATCGTTCGCTATGTCCATGCAGGGTGACATGAAAGGAAGGGAAGGCCCAGAAAGTTGCAAGTGTCCATATCGCCCATCTCAATTACGTACCAACAGATTTACGAGTATTGAAGGTAGTCGGCAAAGTTCTTGTACGGAATGTTGCCACTAGGGAACCCAGCCCAAGTCTTGATATGTGTCCATCTGCCAATCACATAGTTGACACTATCAACCAAAAGATTTTTTGAGTTACGAGTCACGATGCGTAGATGAACAAATTACGGATGACGACTTACTCTGGCCAGATGGGCGAGGAAAGAGTTGCAAGTGCACCGTAGAACGCATCAATATAGTTTTGCTGGCTCATGTCAGGTTGATTGCGCGATAATTCGAAGAATGTCTACAAGACAACCAAACGTTAAAAGGTTCGCTGCTATGTCACTGGTTGAAGGAGAAAACAGGTACTCACAGCTTCAGTCAATCGGGGCCAGAATTGAGGATTGGCATTTCGTCCAAAGGTGTTTTTGGCACATGAAATGGCGTTTCCAAAAGCCTTCACTCCGGCGCTGTCTATAACGAACGTTCCATGAGCACATGTGAGAGAAAAAAAGGGATGAGATACGAACAGCACGTGGCAGCGAGTACACACTGAGTGTTGGCATAAGGATCAGTCAGGATAGTCTAGACGAACATCAGCAAACTAAAGAGAAGACAGCAGAAACAACATGCACTTACGGGAGCTTTAAGACAAGACTCGAACAGTTGCTGGCAACTCGCATTCGGATCAGGAGGGCATGTTTGTTCAGGGCACGTCGAGGTAATAGGATCAGCAGAATATCGCAGGAAATCCGAGAGATTCTTTTGCGGAACGGCATTGGTACTGCAAAAGTTTGTCCATCTATGAAGAAAAGAGACGTGCTAATTAGCTTCAAGAACACTCGTTTAGTAAGTAACAATAGATTTGGCGTACGCGACAATGAGATCCCAGCGTTTAATAACGAAGTCCACACTATTGGCACGAAAAGACGATATCAGTATGTAACTATGACAGAAGAAAGCGTTACAAACGTGGATGGGTATCTTACAGCGCCTCCTATCTTTGCCAATGCGCCATATGTAAAATCGATAAAGTTTTGTTGGGTATAAGGAGGGTTCTGGTTTGTCAAATTAAGCGACAGAGGTGGCACTTGATTTCCAAGGGGTGCAGGTAGATGATTATTAAAGCGAATGTTATATCTGCATGTGACGGCTTGCAAGAACGAATTTATTCCGTCTTGCCAGTTCAACGCTGCAGCAACGCAAGTATCGATAGAGAACGGATTGGAAACGGCGTTCTGTGAAGGAATGGAACATTCGTCAGATGAATCCCTGTTTTGAAGGTGAAATGAAGGACAGACCTGGTTGCTAGAGCAGATGTCGAGAAGGTCTTGAGTGTAAGGATAATTAGTTATCGGACAGTTTTTGACCAAGCCGCAAGTCGTCCCTGGTCCCTTTACCGTACTAAAGTACTGGAACCAGTCAAGGAAGTTCTGTTGCTGTATTTCTCCAGATGAACAGAATCCAGTCCATGCAAGTATTGTGTCAAAACTCATAGTGACGAAGGCGGGATCAATACTGGATGCATCCAAGTCAGCTCTCAGAGTTGAATTCAATAATGAGACTTCCGAACATACAGTGCAGTCACATTGGGATTAGCAGCAGTGACGACCCCTTTGTACCAATTCGTGTAAGACTCAAGGGAGACAAACTCGCCTCGGACGGTAGTTCTGCTGTATACCTATGAAGCGCCATGTGTATAAAAGTGCAAGTCCGTTAATTGCGTTTGTAGCACACCTCGTTGGATACGCGTGGAAGTGAAACGCTATGTGTGAAATTGCTGGAGGGACCTTGAAAACGGCAGTAGAGAGAGGCGAGAAAAGCATCCGGATTGGTTGGATAACATGAAGCGGCGGCGACACAAGCCTCGTTGCTGAACGGATCCGTATGATTTTTCTGTAGTTTTTTTGTAAACCTCTGATTAGGAAAGGAATATCTTTAACTGCAAGTCGAGTTACGTACCAGCGTGCTGACGCACGCTTCAAACACCGTTGCGCAGCTCGCGTCAGCTGGGTCGAGTCCGCAAGCTCCAGGTGGAGAGGTTACCGGAGGGAAACCGCCCGTCGCTCCAACACTAACGGCACCCAATACAACTGAAGCGAATCCGACAGTCAAGGATAACAACATAGTGTGCAAGGTGCGAGGGAATGGTGCACCTTCAGCATCGTCCTTTTATGGCACTCTGGACAGCCTAGGCGAGAAAACTCCCAAAGGCAATTCATTTTCCGATATACGAGGGATCAAAAGCCGCTGTAGCAGGAAGCGGGGAAAAGTCGCCGATGAGGGTACAAAAGATTGTCGGAGCCGTTGGTAAACATCTCTCTGGGATGGCATGGATGGTCACGCGGCATTCCGTGGTGCGCTTGTCTTTGGCACATATCGTTATCATCATTTCATTCCACCGTGTTGGAGGTAGACCCTGTCTTTCAAGGATACGCATCTGGAATGTCAAACGAATGCTCGATGATTGGACGCATGTGTGTTTGTGCTTGCCGAATTTACGACATTCACGTGCGATAAATCTTGAATGGCCCCTGTCGGTCTAATTGCAAGTATGACTGGGGGGCTTCTCGGGTTATAACATGCATATGCCCAACTGCCAACAAGTGAGTGCACATGATCTTGTAGAATTATGGCTTTACTCTACGTGACGTTACAATGCATGCGACGATCCATTCTCAGTCCCGGTTTGAGAGGAAAAGGCAACAACAAAACCGGCAGTCTCCAAAAGCACCTTGCAAGAAAGTGCATTCATGAATTCCCATTGTGCCGTAGATGGAAACGAGTTTCAGCATGCGAAACGCCAATTTGGCTATACTACCATCTATCCGACGCGGTGTCTCAGGTGTCTCCTACCAGTTAGCCGAAAGCGTACAGCCACAGGTGACAGGAGCCGCTTGTTGTCCGGACCGCTGAGCAGCATATCCCAAGCGTTTCCTGACTCTACGCTGAGATGTTCCAAACGTATAAAATGTAGCGCTGCTCCTCACCTGAGAGATCAGATTGCCTGGTGCATCCAACATTGCGTTTCAAGGTGTGCATCCCTCAAATACCGTCTATCTTTCTCTCCTCAACCTTGTTTTGCAACAGACATACTTTAACGGGCCGGCCCCTCCAATTTCACCCCGTGAGTAGGTTGTCTATTCACGCTGTTCATGCCTAAAAGTTTGTCCAGAACCCTACATTTAATAATGCGTTTGACGACCGTCGTTGTTGCTGCTTTCCTCCTTGTTGGCAATGTTATTGCTGCGTCTTCGGTGAGTGCATGCCACTCGTACGCCTAACCGTATTGTGCTGACGCCATTCCTGCTGAAACCGATAGAATTATGGCGGTGACTCGTTTGTAGCACGCGACTACGATCTCGATGCTCGTGATTTTGCTGGAGGTCCTGCCACGTATCCCTTGGTAAGGGGTGTCCCACAGTGTCAT
>JNHW02000146.1:0-26509 GCA_001691775.3 Amanita inopinata Kibby_2008
TTGACAGAGAAAAAAAAGGAAAACAAAGAGTACACACCTTCTGCTGGAGAAATCTTGATCGCTTCAACGAATCTCACTTCCAATCCACCTCGTCTCCGTTGCTTTTCCTTGTAAAACTCGACTACGAAAAGGTGTGGAATTAAGCCAATAGGAAATGCAGAAAGGAGTTGTACTGCGCACTTTTCGTCTTGACGAAGACCTCTGTCGGTGGCGACCTGCCTGCAACCTTCTTTCCAATTAAATCTGTTATAGCGTCAAACAGCTCTTGAGCTTTATCCAAATTTCCAACAGCAATGTAGCAGCCTGACGGATCCGCTATCAGTGAACACGGCGCGGAAACGGCGCAAAACAGCCAACGCACCTGCAGCAAAAAAAAAACACATTCAGAAATGGAAAAAAAAAAAACCGTACTCGGAATGACCCACCAACTATTCAACTCCTTCATCTTTTGAAACACCTCAGCGGCCTCTTGACATCGCTGTTGACCAAGAAGCGTCTAGGCAAGCTCGAAGACAAGCTTTTCAGAAGAAGCGTCAAAAGAGATGACCAAGCGATCAGTGATACTCATATTCAGTGGCAGATTCAACGTACCAACGTATCGGCTTGTTTGAATAAATGCACTCGACCCGGCCTAATCCCTTCTTGTAGAACAGCTATCGCACCCTCTGGATCGTTACTCAGGCGAAGTATCTTGGCCTACGCGTCCAAGTTCATTGACCATTTACGCGTAGACAAAGGAAAATGACGCTCGCGATTCAAGTTCCACAATGAACCGGTCGGATAACGGGCCAATATACTGTGGATATGAGACTCACTTGTAAAATGCAGACGACGAGGGGACACTAACAGCTCGTTGATGGCCCTGTATTCTCTCATGAGCTTTTCTCTATTTCCTTGCCACCCCGACATGAAGAGGACAATGCTCCAGTATGACATTAACACCAGTCTAGCGAACAAATCCGAATCTAACGTCACTATGATGAAGAAAAAAGGAAAGAAAAGCCTACCCTGCGAAAACAGAATCATTCGTGCATCAGACTTTGCTGCTGCGACGGAGAGAACATGTAGAGCAAGTTTTCTGTCGTACTTGAAGCCGAAGAAACCAACCATGCGCCTAGATGCGTCGTTGACGGACACGCGCGTGAAACAATTGAGAAACTTACTGAACTTTCTTTGGAAGGAGGCAGAAGACGAGGTTGAATAGGCCATACCCTACGCAAGTGAGTTTACGGCGGTAGAAAAGGCGCATTAGTTTGCGCTGCCTACCGAAAGCGGTGCCTGCTACAATCAACTCTTCGACTGGGCCTTCGGGTCGTATGACTCGGAGTCAGTGCGCCACTTGGTCCGATAGATCCTGTCAATCTACCGAAAAGACTTGATCGAGGTGTTGTTGGAGCGGAGTGCAGACTGATGTTCGATGAAGGTTCGCGGAGATGTGTAGGGGTATCGTGGCCGTCAAGACCATGAGGGAATACAGTTTTATACAACCTGTCGCGGGTTTAAGCAGTGGCGATCGAAGATGAGTGTTCAGGACGTACTTGGCGAACTTTGAGTGGGCGCTAAGATATAGTTTGCGTTTTCAGCGACCAAGAGAGATGAAGCAGGGTGCGAAATGACTTGCCTGTTCAAGGCATATCTATTTCGCCAGGATAGATAGGGTTAGACGCAATTAAGAAATATTATTAAATGAGCATGGCGCTGACAGGCACTGGATGGCTATTCCCGCCATGTATGGATACGGTCATCTGGAGCATTTTGAATATTGATGGCAATGGAACTTTTGGGGCCAAGCATCGCCGAGCAAGTGAAGGATGGTGCTTGTGTCAGAGAATGGGCTACTGCCCTGACAGTGGACCACTCGACTGGAGGCCCTGCTACACCAAAACCACTAATCATATCCCAGGTGTGCCTGAAATCTCAATGCCTGACGAGGAGCACAGTGATAGTGGGCATGGCGGTCCCGATGAAATTGGAGAAGACAGTTACTTCGGGTGGGACCTCGACGCCTGGGAACGCCAAGGCCCACGAGACAAGGATATCACCTTACCCGCAATGCAGGAGGTGAAGCTTGATAGCATGATCCCGCTGATTGTAGAAGTCCAAGATGCTTAAACCATGCCGGATGGGTATTAGTTTGTATTGTATCTAGCCATATTCTATCGCAATATCTGGCCTGTCCTCAGTAGCGCCTCTAACACTGCATGGCTCAACGACCATGGACATAAGGGCCACAGTGAGTAATTGTTGCACCTATCAGATTGCGCCCTCAATCTGTGAGAGGCTCCGGCACCAAGGGGAATTTCTATGAATTAGAAAGCCGACTCTCTGACCCAACACTGAATCCGAGCAATGCCAAACTTCGTGACCACATATTCTCGCGACTCAGGGAGCCGGGAAATGTAGACCATGCGAACACGAGATATATGCCCCGTCTATTCGGAGATGATGGTAGCGCTTTTACCCCTACCAACTGGTTACCCATCTAATTCCCCCCAAAAGGTGAAATCGAGCCAGGATCCCTCTCCATCGCTGCCATTACCACAAGAGATCCTATATACCGATTTGCAAGCCTAACGCCGCTGCAATACAGACATTTCCGGTAATGGAAAGACGGAAATTTCATGACAGGCGAAAAGTTGACATCGGGAACTATCCCGCAAGCCAGCAACCTGAACTCCTTACTTATGCTATGTTGGAACAAGGAGTTGGCGATGCGTTCTACCCTGGTATCGAATTATATTGGATCGCAAAGGATTATGACATGGATCTTGACCCACCTTTCAGATTTGACTTTACCAAAATTCGGGCCGGTGATCTGAGTAGAGGAATATAATACCTCCAAAGGTGGCCCACCGCTCGGCCAGTGTATTCGTCCAACTTGGAGACGATTAGGTTCAGAAGAATTGGACTCGTTACCTCCGCGATTCCCCGGATGGCGAGTCCTCTACTAGCATTTAATCGGACAAAAATTCATTTTCTGCGTCTTGTAGATCTTAGCTCTTTCCCTGGAAGCACCGACATGATCAAGTACTGGTCAGGCCTCGACTTTGTTGTTCCTGAAGCAGGTAATCGCTGGACAGAGAGGGAACGCACGTTGCCAGAGTTTAGGGCCAACTCGGCTTGAATTGACATGCAGCCACAACAAGCTGAACATGATCATGCCAACGCTAGAAGGCGGAAACACAGAGACGGTGTTGATGGACCTCCAGATGGACCTCGGGTTGATACAGGGGCAGTAAGCGTCATATCACTGCCATGTGACGAACTAGGACTCAATCGTCTATCTCGCCATGAATTCGGTGAAGGAATGTACTTGGCAGTTCGCGACAAGACTAGTGAGAAGGCGGGGCATCCCAAGATGGTAGGAAAGGCTGGTAAAAAGGCAGGGAATCCTAAGACAGGGAGAAAGGCTGGTAAGAAAACAGGTGACGCATCCCAAGACAGGAGGGAAGGCTGGTCATGCTAAGACGGGAGGAACGGGAGGAACGGGGGTTGGTAAGAAGAGCAAAGGCCTCCACCACTAAGCGAAACGAATCTAAATTCTCCCCAGCCTAAGAGAAACGTCAACTGTCCGCATACGCCACGTTAACATCTCATATCTCAATAGTCAGGCCTCGGGTCCGACTCGGGAAGGCGAAGTGGTGGGATGGACTAGGCGAGAAGGTTGGATACTATTTTTTCTTGTTCATACTGTCGCATGCGTGATTGGTTTATGAGTAATCGAAGAGAATGGTTGTCCACGAACTCAAGTACTCAACGAGCACCTGCTTGTCATGGTCCATCTGAACATCCGATTGCCTGCTAAGGTTTGGTGTCCCTGATCTGTGCATTCATCTCAACGAGCTGCAATGCTGTTTTTCTCCATGGATTCGAATGAGGTGGCAACGAGAGAGAGGTAACCACATGGCCAACACTCCAGTTTTGCCTGATGAATGATTGATTTGGAGTATGATTGCCTGTACTTACTGTACTTAGCGGCTCGCGATACCCGTTGTTACAGAGCTGGCTTGGAGTGGCTTGGAGTTATCGGCTAAATCTTTGGCAACTCCCTTCACTACATAGCACACTTGATATCGCGACGTTTCATGCGACGCGTTTCGATTGTTTCCTTTCGTATAAATATCGGCCTATGTCGTCTCCGCATTCTTTAGTGCTGGCCAGTATGTCACTTTTCTTCCCCTAGCAGTATACACGAACCACTGACCATGCCCATGCAAAAAGCTCATTCAAGTTACTTTTACCAACTGTATTCACCAACCCCTCCGTGTTGACCATGCGTTTCTCTATCGTTTTCATCGCTACTGCCGTCCTACTTGCCTGCCTGGGCAGCGCCGTATCCACCACTAATCACAATGACAACATTGCTGGATATAAGGGGGGATTTGACACCAGCGCAATCACGCGACATCAGCTGGCAGAGCGGGATGTCAAGGACTTGTATTTCCAACGCCGCGCTCCTGTTGGGCCTCCTCATTCTGAACCCAGACCTAAGGGACACCATAGAGATTCCGGATCCACAGGAGGGCATATGCCTACGCCCAATCAAGGAGTGCCACCACCTCCACGGCTGCCACCACATCCGCTGCTGCCAGTACCAAGTCATCACATATATGGAGGGTATGTGCCCTCTCAAGGAGTGCCACCACCTCCGCTGCTCCCACCACACCCGCTGCTGCCATCACGTTATCACCATGGAGGGCCTGTGCCCAATCAAAAAGTATCACCTCCGCTGCCGCCACCGGAATCTAAGATTCAGGAGGAACAGGAAGAGGCGGCGCAGCGGCCTGAAAGGGATAGGAAGTGGTCTGTGTTGTAATTATCTCCCTTTTCTCTCTTCAGTCAAGTTAGACATTCCCTTTATGGACTTGTATTCCAGAGTTTGGCTGATTACATAATCCTAAATACTTCGGAGCAGTTGGACTTTAGAACACCTCAGTCTTCATTCCTTCAGACTGAGTCTTATTTTACAACAGTTTGAAGAGCATGACAATAGGCAGTGCATCAACTCAAGAAGACAGTAACTGTTGATTAGCATGTAATGAATTTGTAGTATTCCTCTGAAGCGTAAACGACCCCTTCAAAAAGCCAGGATCCAAACAAACAAAGCAAGGAAGGCATCCCCAAGATACACCACGTATTGACATCTGGTGTGTGAAAGCGTGTTCTGATACATTTGGAATTGTGAAAGAGGATGATGACAAAACATATGATAAGCTGTTGAAATTTGGTAAAGTGTTTCCTGCTGCGTATATGTCCGGCGTAGGTCCTTCGAAGGCTGCCGATATGCGGCGCAGGAAGAATCCCAGAACAGCGGCTGATTCAACTCATTGGATTCTGTGCTGACAATATGGATCAAGGTGATGGAGAGGACGTTGGAGGTGGTGTTCGAGAACGAAGTATCGGACAGTTGATTGCTACTGTAAAGATGTGTGATCCTCTACACAAAAGAATTTGTATGCTGCCTCTTATTGACTGCCGACGCGAGCTGCCACAGGAAGGTAGGATTCATTGGGTAAATTTATGTCATAAAGTTCATAGTCTGTTTTCCTCATCATTCGTAGTCTTGTCGTCTTCCACATCAATTCAACACATCGGAGTATGAGTCGTATTCAAGTCCTCAGCGACCTTCACCTTGAAATAGAGCGCTCATTGCAACCAGACGTTTTGTATCAGTTTCCCATTCCAGTCAGAGCAGATCTGCTTGCTCTTCTTGGTGACATTGGCTGGACGAGGGATGAACGTCTATTTCAGTGGCTCAAAGAACAACTCACCAAGTTCAAGATTGTCTTCTTCGTAGCTGGAAATCATGAACCATATCGGTCTAGTCTGGTAAGCGCGCCGAAACGTAGTTCTCTGCTTCACCCTAATATGCCTCATCTAATCGTTAATGTAGAAAGATTCCAGAGAAAGACTCGAACGATTTGCCGCCGAGATAGAACTCGAACGGTCAGACCAGTCAAGCTGCAGCTCCCAAATAGGCCGCTTCATCATCCTTGACAAGACTCGCTTCGACATATCTGACACTATCACTATCTTGGGATGCACTCTTTGGGCCCATGCAATGTTAGAACAGCAAACGCGCGCCGAGCGGTGTAGACCATGCGGTGCGGCGCGTGAAACGTCTAAACGATAGATACCCGCCTTTTGAAACGGTTCGTACCACACGTTTCCTTTTAGTGCCTTTTCTTTTAGGCCTTGATGGCCTTGTTCTCGTAGAGTATATATACGTTTCTATGATATGTGAATCACTTCAGTTCTCGCGCAACGAGTGACTGAATAAGACTATTTGTATTCTTACATGCAAATCCTGATGATTTCGACTTTTTGAAGGTGGTTGTGAGTGATTTCCGACTCATTGAAGGCTTTACACCTCCCGCATTCCGACTCGACTCCTCAAGGCCTCATGTTGCACTTCCAAAGTTTCTGCCGTGACAAAACTCCAGACACTCGAAGTGTACGTGTAAGATACTAACCTTGCACATGTCAATGGTGGCCCTGTTTGGTTAATGAACCAACAGCGCCCATAAGCCTTCTGCACCATTAGCAACATCAACCTGCCTCTCAAAGACATCCCATGAGAGAACCGCAGGTGATGATTCATCATCAGGAAATTTTTCGAACAACTCGTCCAGAAACTTGCCAGCGCCACTCGTGTGGAGAACTCCCGTGATAGCGGCGTGGAACGGTGGATACAAATGAAACGAGGATCTGGGAGGAAGCGATCTCTGCCTCTTGCGTGTCCTTTCCTCTTTGAAGTTGTCACTGTGGGCGCGAAACACAACAGTCCTGATTTCTCCAGCTACCAGGCCACGTATGCGATGGGCATCTGGATCAAAAATTGTAACTGTATACTGATTCTCGACCTATTTACCCTGAGCATACGAAGAGGCATGGAAAACAAAATTGCACAAAACTAACCTCTGTCTCCGTCAAACACCAACTAAATCGGTCAAATCCAGTATGCGCATCATAGACGAGCGAGAATCCATTTGAAGGATTGTCGATTAGATTGTTGAAGTGTGGCAACTGGTAGACTCGCATAATGCTTGAGAATATCAAAGGTAATCATTGCTGAGTTACACCGAGTACTCGGCCATACCAATATGGGTGGGTTTTGAGCTCCTCTTCATCTTCATCTGATATTACCATAAAATCCGCATGGCTTCGCGGATTAATCGAGTCTTGGTCACATCAATGGTTGTATGTTGTGTAATTGACTCGTAGTACTTTATGTCAGTACATACTACAGCATGTTATTTAAAATGATAATTTCGTTTCTGTCTTGATCAGTAAACGAGAATTCGTCTCCGTTGTATTGTAAGCCGCGGATGCATCCTAACAAATGATCCCTCAGTCGTGAATTGCCATTGTTTTCTGTGCTGTTTGATCCATCATTGTTAGCGCGGTTCAGGCGATCGTCCATGTAGTGTAAAACGCGTTCCTGTCTCTCTTGCCTAGAGATGCCGCATGTAAATTTCGCTTTCGAGGTTCTCGGGTAGAATCTTTTGACACGGCAGTGTTCTAGCTCGCCCTATGTCTTGCAATTAATGTCTGTATTCCCTGAATAATGACAAAAACATACTGTTTGCGTGTTATAGTTGTCTGACGTCCCGAATTCCCTAATAGCCGCCTCGTAGTCACCGAGAGCGTGAACCTTATATGTATTGATATTAAATTTTCGACGTTTTGGTCCACGCAGGGCAGAACTGCCGGCATTGTTGGCATTTTGCTGGATGGCCTGGACGGCCTGGTTGGCCTTTCGTCGTATTCGTGCCGCCTCTTCTGTTGGAAAATCTCTTGTGTCGAAATGTGGGCAGACCTTCATTTCAAACAGTCGAAGATCCCGACCGAGACGTTTTGTTGATCCCCGGAGAAGCTCCAGCGTCGTGTCAGTGTGAAGCCGTAGTTTTGCTAATCCATGCCATGTAGCCAACTCGAATAAAAGGTCCAGAATTATTCGGTTGAATGGAGAGGGCAGGAGATTTTCGAACGCAGGCATTGCACATTGTAGTATGTTTTCATAGTCGCGCGCTGCAAGTTGCTTCATGCCGGTTACATTACTTGAAACCTTCCGGATGGTACCACGGCCGAACGTTGAAACAGAACGGTATCTGACTGTATTCAAGTCATGTATATTAGAATTGGAAGGAATACATACCGTTGATTTAATTGCTGTACCGTGTCACCGCCGTGTGCATAGATCAACAAAGCGACTCGCAAGTACATACTCTGCAAGTTGCTCTGCCCTTCAATAATGTCTTTCAAAGAGAATTGCGAGTCACCAAGCTTGATTCTGCTTGGGAACAATTTATTGTGTCAACTACTCTCGATACTACGCATTCCTGCCGACCTTGGAGGACCAGTACTAGCCTGGCAGCCTCGATGCTCAAACCCGCAGACGTGACTCTTCAAGTATGTCCAACATGCGCGGAGAATTAATTCTGACCACCTGGGATTCGACACAGAAAATGATTCTTTACGTGCCTTGCTTCTGGTTTTATTACCGGCAAAGCCTATACGTGCGTGAGTTGCCCGGACGGGAATTTACAATCAAGTGATACGATGGACTGCGTCTAATCCAGAACCCTCAGTGACGCGCCTGCCCTCATTTCGACATTGCTCAATCACCCAACAATCCCCAACATCTCCCTCTTTGTCGCAATCTCCTCCTTCAGCATCGATATCCTGCTGTCCAACCTCGAAGACAAATCCACCGATTGCGGCGACCACGCAAGCGCCTGATCAAGCTTCTCCTCCGCAGCCTTCAACACATTCGCCCACTCTTGCTGTTGCAACGTCAAGCTCTGCCCCGTTCCACTGTCACCCACGTCGCCTCCCTCTTTCAGTTTCAAGTCCTCCAATGCAGTCGTCACAGCTGCGGCAAGTATACCGTCCCCCATCCCATCTGACGATGGCTGCTCGCTCATCTTTGCGTCTAGCTCGCGGAGATCCAAGACGGCCAATTCAAACATAGATATACCTGCAACCCATGTATTGGTGTTGATGTTCGCGCGCTGAGCATGGGCATCAGTTAGGTAATGGTGGGCTGTGGCGTAATCTCCCGCGGTGCGGTAGTTGATACCAAGCAAGAGGGAACGGATAGCGAGTTCGTCGGGGGTATCGAGGTCAACAGGCGCCTCAGGCGCTGCGTTTGTGATTGCAGCGGGGACTGAGTTAGAACCGGTGGAGGGAGAGGGAGAATCTGTGTGTACGGAGGAAACACGAGATGGAGGTGAGACGATGGGGGGTGAGAGGTTGAGGAACTTGTTGATGCGGTCTCTTGCAATAGAGGGGGAAACATGAGCATGATTGTTCCAGACTGCGCGAGCCTTATCAAACATGCAACTAGAGAGTTGTAACAGTAACACTTACAAATTCCAATCTCTACAACCACCGTTAACATTGACAGAAAAAAAGAGGAAAACAAGAAACACATACCTTCGGCTGGAGAAATCTTGATCGCTTCAACGAATCTCGCTTCTGATCCACCTCGTCTCCTTTGCTTTTCCTTGTAAAACTCGACTGTGAAAAAAGTGCAGAGTTAAGCACCAATAGAAAACGCAGAAAGGAGTTATGCTGCGCACTTTTCGTCTTGACGAAGACCTCTGTCGGTGGTGACCTGCCTGCAACCTTCTTTCCAATCAAATCTGGGATAGCGTCAAACAACTCTTGAGCTTTATCCAAATTTCCAACAGAAATGTAGCAGCCTGAGGGAACCGCTATCAGTGAACACGGCGCAGGGACGTTACAAAAACTGCCAACGCGCCTGCAGAAATGAAATGATATGTAGCATGACTCCTGAAAAAAAACATTCAGCAACGGAGAAGTGGTAGTCGGAATAACCCACCAGCTATTCATCTCCTTCATCTTTTGAAACATCTCAGCGGCCTCTTGATATCGCTGTTGACCAAGAAGCGTCCAGGCAAGCTCGAAAACCAGCTTTTCAGAACAAGTGTCAAAGAGACAACCAAGCGATCAGTGATACTCATATTCAGCGGGGGGTCCAACGTACCAACGTATCAGCTTGTTTGAATAAATGCACTCGGCCTGGCCTGATTCCTTCTTGTAGAACAGCTATCGCACCCTCTGGATCGTTACTCAGGCGAAGTATCTTGGCCTACGGATGCAGTTTCGTTAACCATTCACGTGTAGAGAAAGGGAAATGACTCACGCGATTCAGGCTCCACAATGAGCCAGTCGGATATCGGGCCAATATACTGTTGATTAGTATGAGACTCGTTTGTGAAAGGAAAACGATGGAGGGACACTAACGGCTCGTTGATAGCCCTGTATTCTTTCATGAGCTTTTCTCTATTTCCTTGCCATCCCGACATGAAGAGGACAATGTTCCAGTATGACATTAGCACCAACCTAGTGAACAAATCCGAATCTGACGCTATTGTTAAGAAGACAAAAAATGAAAAGCCTACCCTGCGAAAACAGAGTGTGAATCAGACTTTGCTGCTGCGACGGAGAGAGCATGTAGAGCAAGTTTTCTGTCGTACTTGAAGCCGAAGAAACCAACCATGCGCCTAGGCATCGTCGATGACGGACATGCGCGTGTAAAAGTTGAGACACTTACTGAACCTTCTTTGGAAGGAGGGAGAAGACGAGGTTGAATAAGCCATACCCTGTGCAAGTGAGTTTACGATGGTAAAAAAGGCGCAATGGTTTCACGCTGCTCACCGAAAGCGGTACCGGCTACGATCAACTCTTCAACTGGACCTTCGGGTCGTATGACAGGAGGTATATTCGGAGTCAGTGCACCACTTGGTCCGATAGATCCTGTCAATCTACCGAAAAGGCCTGATCGAGGTGTTGGTGGAGCGGAGTGCAGGCTGATATTCGATGAAGGTTCGCGGAGATGTGTAGGGGTATCGTGGCCGTCAAGGCCATGGGGGAATACAGTTTTATACAACCTGTCGCGGGCTTAGGCAGTGGCGATTGAAGATGAGTGCTCAGGACATACCTGGCGAACTTTGAGTGGGCGCTAAGATATAGTTTGCGTTTTCAGCGACCAAGGCAGATGAAGCGGGTGCGAAATAACTTGCCTATTCAAGGCATATCTATTTCGCCGGGATAGATAGGGTTAGACGCAATTAAGAAATATTATTAAATGAGCATGGCGCTGACAGGCACTGGATGTATCCCATATAAGACTCGCTATTATGCAAAGTCAGCGCGCTATAAATTAATTATAAACGGTTGCCACACCACCCCACCTGAGAGCATGAGTTAACCCGGAAAGCACGGTTGCATCTGCGAGTAGAATCTCCCACTCCAGACCAGGCGGGAACCGACTAGTCTGCTTGTACTTGATCTCTCTCAGTTGCTTCTTTGACCCTGCTTCGGAAGCAGCGAGACAACGCGAGGCCTCTTCCATCAACACCGACTAGATGAAACCAACCCATTAAAGCACGTATAGTTAATGTATGTATATGCGTGCTAATCTATGCGGTTGGACTTGCCTCCATTCCCAAGGCAGCCTCGAGAAAGGCGCACGCGCCGAGGCCAAGCAAATGAAACGGATCATCTTTACTTGCAAATACTTGACGTGCCTGGGCGATATCGTTTGAGAACACGTGGTCGAAGCCCGTTGTCGCCGACTTTAGGTTAGCCATCTCGTCTGTAGACTGCTCAGCGTGCAGCTGCTTGCTATGCTCTTGACTGTTGGACATGTCTTGTAGTGTAGTGAAAGTTCTAAAGGATGTGGTTTGTATGTAAAAGAATGCTGTGTGCCACTCAAGACTGCCGCTGATTGTGATTGCTGTACAATGAAAGAGACAATAAGGGCCATGAGCCGGCATGTCCGGCCCGGTAGGCCCATGAGAGTCTCACGGTGAGGGTTGCTTAAGGCTTACTCTGGATCCAGCGGCGAGTGCTTGAAGGCCAGTGGATTTCATCGCGCGGAAACAAACCAGAACAATATGACAATCAGAACAATCAATGCTTCAGCCCTGAAAAAAGTGAAAAACTCGGTCATCGGCAATCCTTCAGCCAAAAGACAAATTGCACAAGATGAGCCATTTATACGAATGTGAGCATCTTGTGGGCAGTATCAATGCAGGGCTTTAACAACTTGTCGCATTTCTCTTACTCAGGTTGGTAGAGTCTTTGAACAGGCTACTTGAACCACAAGGCTCTCAGGACGATGACATACGGATAGAAGCAGCACATATCATTTCTTCGCTTTCATACGGTCAGCGACGAGCACTCTGTTCTAGAGGCTGTCCCTTCATTGATTTTATTGTCTCCCAGGCTCTGCACAGGCCATTTCAACGCTGATCCGCGCCGGCGCACCGCAAGCAATTCTGTACGCCATATCCCGCTTCGGACCCACCGATACCACCCCTCTTCGCGTTGCATTTGCACGAGCCCTGCGTGCCATCACAGTCTCCATAGCCGACGTCGTAGGACCATCCCAATGGGGTCTATCTCCAGACTATTCAAATACGATTGTTAGGACAGAGGCAAAGCAGGCATTGGATCTCATTTTTCACGTGCGTCTTTCCCTCTTCCATATCTGCTTTCTTTCCCTAAACATTGCCGGTTACGCTGATTTATACTCATAATAGACCGATTCCCTAGACATTTATCTGCCCTTTCTGGCTACAGCTTCCACCCCGACGGGACCATTTGTATCCCAGCCATCCAACGCCAACACTAGCACATCCATCGCCCAACTCATTGCTTCCGGTATTCGAAACGAAGCTTATCGTGCCTCTGTCGCCGAATGGTTGCCCCCATCGGACCGAGTCAAGGAAGCCCGTTCAACTAGCAGCAGAAGATGGGAGAAGGCTTCCACGACAAACGTCAACTCGCCTGCGAGATTTGGAGGATGGGTGGCCATGGCGTTGACGAGTTTAATCACAAGCAGGGACGCCAAGGTGCGTGCATTGCTCGTGATTTCATCCCCTTATGTGCGTGCTATCAGTGCTGATAAAGTACCAGTTGCAAGAAGCTGCCCTATCAGCATTGGCTGCTCTAGCAAAGGACAATCCTGCCGTCGCGACTCCTCTGACAAAGACATTCCCGGAAAGAGATGGTAAGTAAGGCTCAGTAATTGCCATGCTCTAGCTCAAACTCAACAGCACCATCCGCCCTATCCACCATACTCCGTCTCTCGAAATCCAAGCCGACTGAGGTCAAACTGGCCGCCTGTCTCTGGTGGGCGTCCCTCCAAGTAGACAATCCCACACACGCTCACCTCTTTTGTTCACAGCGCAACCCACATTTTCCGAGCTAGTTCTCCACCTCTACCAACCTTCCCCTCGTCTCCTTACCCTCCCTCCAACTCGACAGACATCCATGAAACATGCGGACATACCGTCATGCACATTCTCATTCGAATCCTTAGCGTCCAGGCGGACGAATATTCAACGAATCATCGTACGCGGGCATGTTACGTTCTATGTCAGTCGCATTCTTTCTTCCATTCTACATGCTTGTCAACTTTGACGTTGGTAGATCACCTGGTACACGACGAACAATCACTCTGCTTGACCGCATATGAACAAGGGTGCCTAGACACACTCGCTGCGCTAATCCGAGAAACAACGCTGCTGGAGGCTGAAGAGGAATGGGGCGATGATGAGGCAGAGAGTGTCCTGTCTCTTCGCGAAGTGTGCACTCCTTCTTTTCCTTCTATTGGTTGATTCACTCCCATCTACGACGTCAGGGTGTTCTCACGTTGGCTTCCACCCTCTCCCTCCTTAGCCCCGAGATTCGGCGGTGCATCGCTGACGATCTCAAGCTGCTTCCCTACATCAAGACATCCCTCCTCCACAAACACTATGGCATCAGATACGCAGCATGTCAATGCGTTCGAGCGTTGAGCAGGTCAGTGCAGGTGTTAAGGACAAACTTGGTCGATACCGGCGTTGGAATGGCGGTCCTAAAAATCATCATGCGTGGTTTTGAAAAGGGTTCGAGCGCAAAGGAGCGAGGAGAAAAGGCTGATTCAGGACGACGAGAAGAGCGGCAGGTTGAGGGAGGGAGAGAGGGAGAGGAGGATCGGAGAGTGCTGGGTGTTGCACTCGCTGTGGTGTGCAATTGCGTCAACGACTTTTCTCCGTTGAGGAGTGTAGGTGTTATTGCTTATGTTCCAGAGTGGTAGACTAACGTCGTGTCTGTGTAGATTTATATGGCACGGGGATTGCTGCCGCGGCTGATACAGTTTATCAAGACGGACGATGAAATGCGGAAAGACGGACTGTGGGCGTTGAAGAATCTGTTGACCAAGACCAGCGTGGAGGAGAAGAGAGAGATTATGGGATGTTTGGGATGGGATAAACTCGTCGAGTTCGTGCATAGCATCTGCGTAGACGACAAACAATTGATTGTTTTATCCAGGTTGTTTGATTATCCAGATCCTAAAGTGCAGGAACAAGCCTACAGCGTCATCAGAAACCTGTCAGAAAATGAAGAGAGCATAGACCTCGTTTTTCAAGAAATTGGTGTTGAAGTGTTACTAGGTCATATACGTGGAGCGTTGGAATCAACAGATGATGATGTGACTCAACAAGCTGCTCTCGCGCTCGCCAATCTTGTCAACGGGAGCGACACCAGCTACACCATTCGCATAAGCACTTATCCCCGAATGCTCTCTGCGCTGCATACATGCCTATCTGATAGAAATATCAGACGTCCAGTGGCCTCAATTATTTGCGAACTTGCTAGGGTGGGTGGCGTGGAAGGGAGGAAGGCACTGGTGGAAGAAGGATTTCCCAGAACGCTCAAGAAAATTGTGGAATGGGCAGGATCACTGGGACCTCCCGTGGGCGCGTTGAACGTGGGTAGTCCAGGCAGTGGGAGCAGTTTGAGCGTCAGTCCGGGAAGCAGACTGGGAGGTTTGCACGTTCCCGGCCACAATCAGCTCCACCAGCCATCGCAGGTGCTTCACCATCGGTTGCCCAGTCCGCATCGATTCCCTCGAATTGAGGACGACAAGAAGCTGACGGACATGGCGAGGTTGGCTTTGGATTGGCTCGAGCACGGAGACGTCTATAGCGGCTGCCTATAGCGCACGGCTAGAGCGGGCCGGGTATTGTTTTGGTATGATGACGCTGTGGCGTCAATTCCCCAACGCTCTGGTTTTTGATTTTTTTTGGGTTTGGAATAATTACCGCATTCTTTTCGCTCTCCACCTCTTTCTTTCCTACCTCCATCTCCTTCACTTCTTCTCTCCTCGTCGTCGTAGACAACGACAATCAACATGGCATCACTGGCACGCTTTCGTTTACCTCGTAGACTTGTGAGTATCGTACACGTCTATCATAGTTATAGCATATTCCGTTCCGACACGAACAACATTTAATGACGTCTTTTTTTCTTGCATGATTGCTCTGTTCTCTTGCAGCCCATTGGCGTGCGTGCCATCCAAACTACGGCCGACACGACCCAGCTACAGAAGGCCCCCGAGGCACCCCACCATCCGTTCACCGTAAAACTCCATGAGGACTCGTTCCATGCCTACAAATGCGAAAAGCCGGAGCTGGAAGTCGAGGTGTCGAAAGAATTGTTGTTGACCATGTATGGGCAGATGCAGACAATGCGTCGGATGGAGATGGCTGCAGACACTTTGTACAAGGCAAAGTACATCCGTGGCTTTTGTCACTTGGCCATTGGACAGGCAAGTTGGATCCAACTCTTTCATTCTGTTCAAACAATTCTAAAGCGCATCGCAAACACGCGTAGGAAGCTGTTTCTGTAGGGCTGGAACACGGTATTGTCCCCCAGGACCGTGTCATCACCGCATATAGGTGTCATCCGTTTGCCGTCATGCGTGGAGGTACAATTTCTGGCGTCCTTGGTGAACTCCTCGGTCGACAAAATGGCATGTCGAAGGGAAAGGGTGGTTCCATGCACATCTTCACCCCATCATTCTTTGGCGGTAATGGTATTGTTGGAGCACAGGTACCCGTCGGCGCCGGTGTAGCCTTTGCACAAAAATACATGGGTGACAGCCATTGCACATTTGCTATGTATGGTGACGGTGCAAGTAACCAGGGTCAGGTGTTTGAAGCTTTCAACATGGCCAAGCTATGGGATCTGCCTGTTGTCTTCGTTTGTGAGAACAACAAGTATGGAATGGGCACGTCGGCAGAAAGGAGTTCATCAAATACGGCGTACTTTACCAGAGGTGACCAGATTCCAGGTCTTCAGGTGCGCTCGATACAGCCGTCTATGTTGCGTTTGCTCACACCAACCATCATACACAGGTCAATGGAATGGATATTATTGCCACACTGCAGGCTGTCAAGTATGCACGTAAATGGGCTGTTGAGGAGCAGAAAGGGCCCCTTCTCTTGGAATTCGTGACGTATCGTTATGGCGGTCACTCGTATGTGCTTAGTTGTCACTTCCCATGTGACGGTATAGCTCATGTATATCAGTATGTCTGACCCGGGTACAACATACCGAACTCGTGAAGAGGTACAACGCATGCGCAGCACCCGTGATCCTATCCGTGGTCTGCAGAGATACATTGAAGAGTGGGGCATTGCTACTGAGCAAGAGCTCAAGGTATGCCCTTTGGCCAGTTTCGTATGCCCGCTGTATTCTGATGGACTGCTTTTCCAGCAACTTGACAAGGATGCAAAGGCTGAAGTAGATGCAGCTGTAGAGGAATGCAAAACATGGCCTGAACCATCGGCAGAAGACCTTTGGACTGATATTTACCAAAAGGGCACAGAACCACCATTTTTGAGAGGGCGAGAGCGTGAAGAGGTATGATATTGTCGTGCCTTATTCTCACATAAGTCATTGATGGCGAGCTTTTTTCACAGGTTCACCATTACTAGATTGCTGTACACAGCTTATTACTTGATGGATATCCTATTGATTATGCTTTGCTACTTTCTTAATGCACACTTGCATATCCTGTTTCGCTCTCTGCTACTCTCTGAGGTTCCGTCTGCTAGTCGCACGAGTTATTCTGGCTGGAGTGTAAGCCGTATACATGGTTGGTGTTGCATGAGACTGCAACTAGAACTTGAGTGAAATGATTATTTTCCCACGTGACTTGGAGGACGCGTCTGGCAGATTTTCCAAACTGAGCGTCTGCCTCTGCGCCGCAGTGACGCTGCGTAGATAACAAAGCGTCCAGCCATGTTCTTCATAGTGAGCTCCATCTTTCACATCAGCTTGAATGAATAAAAGCCCTAACCAAAACCGCAGAAAGAGCTAACGCACACCATCCTCCTCCATCCCTCCTACTTTGGCCCGCGGATGCTTAACTTTCTCGAGTCCAAACTCTACTCGGACGTCGAAGGCACCTGTTCCGGCCAATTCGGCTACATCATCGCCGTCGTCTCCATCCTCGACATCGGCAAAGGCATGGTTCTCAGCGGCAGTGGTCAGGCCGAGTTTATCACCCGTTATCGGGCGATTGTGTTTAAGCCGTTTAAGGGCGAGGTGGTTGATGGGGTGGTGAATAATGTGAGCAAGGTGAGGGTTTTGTTGGTTGTATTTTTGGGGTGGGATGAGTAGTATTGATTTTGGGCGTGGTGGTAGATGGGATTTTTTGCGGATGTTGGTCCTTTGAGTGTGTTCGTCTCCCACCAGGTGTGTTCTTCCACTCTCCTCTGTTTCGTAAAAGTTGGGTTTAGTGCGTCGTCTTTTTTTTTTTTTTTAGCTCATCCATCCGGATATGCGCTTTGATCCCAACTCCAATCCACCCTCCTTTGCCTCTGACGAGCAGGTACGTGTTCAGCCCCCCCCATCCTTCCTTTCCTCCTTCATTTAACACTAATAACCCCCCCTCTGATAGATCATTGAGAAAAACACAAAAGTACGGCTAAAAATCGTCGGAACTCGGGTAGACGCAACGGAAATCGTACGTCCCCGTTCTCCCCTCTCCTTTTGGTTCCACATGAATTGATATATGCGAACCTCTCTCTCTCTCTCTCTCTCTATGTTTATAGTTCGCAATTGGCACGATCAAAGAGGACCATCTGGGCGTTATTGATTAACGATACGTACGCATCGGCAGGTTTATCACTAAAATTCCTACTAGGGGGACCGTAGAGGAAGGACAATATGGCAGTGAATCAACCAACCCATGCGTGTCCTCGCGTCAGTTTGAAACAAAGGTTGATCGAGCAACGTCTCTAGCCTTTTGCGACCTTGTTCCAATACTGTTTCTACTATAACTGGGGTATACTAGTTTGTGTTGTGTATTGTACACTTTGGGATAATGCGTCCATGAACAACCGATTTCCCAATCTTCGTGGTAGCAGATGAGTATTATTATTATACGCGATAATTATACGAACACATAAAACACACTCGTACATGTAATACTGTACGGAGGGCATTTACTCGCTCGTTAGCCAGTTCTCCACTCGATGAACCTGTTCATCAATGGTCAAAGTGACATATATTGACAGTATGTCGCAACTACGAACCAATAACACTATTCATCCCAGCATGCATGACATCGACGTCATATACGTTGCACAACCTGTGATAAGCGGTAGTTGCCTGCGATGCAATGGGTTCACGCAAGTAAGAATACTGACTGAACAAGTACGGACTAGAATCGTTAGATGACCCGTTGAATGATAATTGGGTTTGGGGATTGTGCAGATGACTAACAGCCCCCGAAAAGACAAGTATCGTGCTGCACTGTCTTTGTCAACTCAATGGTAATCTTTATGATACGAACCTTTCACCGCCTCATGTCGGAAGTTGATGCAATTGAGAAAAGAAAGAGACCGACCAACCGTAATACACGTATATGACAAATAAAGAGACACATACAGTAACTATGGGCCTCCGAACGGCCAGCTAAGGAAGTTATAATGACGCCTACCGCTTCACTGACTTGGCATGTCACAGGTGTAACACCGGTTGGTTGGATATGTACGCAAACATAATCGAAAGAAAATGATGAGTGCGAATCACAAAGGGCAGGGTCTAGATTGAATGAGGACGGACTGATGAGTCTCGCAATCTCCCGATATTTTGCGGTGACAAAGCATTGTGGGCGTCCGTAATGAAAGCATCAACTAATTTAGTGGTATGGTCAAACGTCGCACAAGAATTCACCACTGTCGCCACGCACATATATCACAGGAAGTCCTCAGCCCTTGCCCTCTTCTTGCCTCTTGATTCCTCAACTGCAGGAGCTGCGCTGTCCGTCGGTTTGGTATAATAGTATTTCACGTGCAGAGCCCTGTGTTCTTCCTGTCAAGGAGTTAGACAATGAGAAGCGAGATCAAAAAATGGCGAGGGCTCACAGGAACAAAGTTGGGATCCTTGTATTTGAGATCAGTTGGCTTCTTAAACTCGGGATTATGTTGAACAAGGGCAGGATTGGGCAAAGTCGGCTGTGTGGGTCTGGAAGGCACATTAGTATCCGGATGCGCTCTTGCTGATTGGGCTGCCAGCTCGACCGGCGGTTTTTGTTGGGCTGGTACAAATTGGGGAGGTGGTGGTTGTGACAGTGCACTTGCGGGTAAGCTGGGAGGTGGAGAAAATCCCGGTAATGGTGAGCCGGCGGGAGGAACCCAGCCTTGAGGAGGTAGGGGTGGTCGAGCCATACCCCCAGGAGGGAAGCCTGGGAGCAAGGGAAAACCAGGAGGAGCGCTGCAACCAATATTACTACACATGTGGACTCATTCGACTAAAATGACTCACCCAGGTGGCATACCAGGCATAGCAGAAGGGAATGGCGGAACGATGCCCGGTGGAGGTGATATGCCAGGGGGGACAGGTGGTCCTGGAGGGAACGGGCCGGGCAGAGCCATTCCAGGTGGCGGTACAGCCCTTTGCGGTGGAACAAGTGGTGCTGGAATGGGCGGCGCTGCGTAGGCTTGGGGTGGTGCCCCGTATACGGTGCTTGATTCACCGGGAGGAGGTTTTTCTGGGCCCGTGGAAACACCCATAAGTGATTTATGCGCTTCCAGCTGAGCCTTGAGTTCATCCTCCGAATACACTTTGTTTTCAATCTTCGTCCTCTTCTGAGGTGGCTGGGAAATTGAGCCGGCAGACAACCCCAGCTCAATCTCTTTACGACGCTTGTAATCCGCTACATCGGGTGCAGGAATCCCCACCATTCCAAAAATCTCGACCTCATAACCGTCTCGGCCTGGTAAAGCGTTTTCAATGCGGGGAAGGCTATATATGCATGTCAATTTTAGTCTAACCAGGAGACCAAAGGACGCACTTTTCCGGCTCCAGCTTGTGTACCTGCTGTATATGAACTGCCAGCCCCCCTGCGGTATTTAATCTCCTGGGGCACATGCCGCATTTAAAGTGCTTCGCCTTCTGATGTTGCATAAGCACTAAATTGTGTTCAGAACATAGTGCACTGTTCAGGGCATCGTAGACAGTTTACCTTTCTCATCCTCAAACTCCCTCTCGCAATACCAGCACCAAGGTCGGATAATCTGAAGATAATTTGAGAGCGAGGGTTGTGTATCCGAGGTGCTCACGAACCTGCTTATTCTTCTTCTTGCCCATTGTAAAGAATGAGGAATGACTTTGACCACTCACCGGAACACCCACGTTGCTATTTTCTTATTTGTTTGTGTTTGTTAATATGGCGTGAAAAACAAACAATGGCAAAACTTTCGGTTACCCACCGCATCAATCATGTGCGTTTGCTCCGTCTTGTTGAGCTGTTTCCGTGAATCTCAGCAGTGGACTTTCTATGCTTGCACTATGTGAATCGCTGGAAACTTCTTAATTTCAGGTGATTTATTGAACGTGACAGTGGACCAGCAGTTGAGCCTGAGGTATGCAAAATAAAGTGTCCTCAACCATTGACGTTACTACCAGGGAATAGACATCACACGCCTCCGAGCTCGAGGTTTCGGACTAACAAGATCACCAATGAAATATGCCAGATTGTGACATCCAAGTCCGTTACTCTTACACAAAAAGTAGTCTTTTCATGCAAAAATGCTCAATGAACGTTCCTACGATCAAACATGGAATGGTCGCAGACTTCCCGGAACCTCTATACGCTCTATTCTCGTGCTATATTCGCATACGATCAGAGTGGCCGACTAACTTGATGCCGCCAAGGATTCAAAGGACGCCTTGATGATGGGAATTAATCGTTCATCATGAACGTAAGAAAGAAGAGTTCTTGGATGGCCTCTGTGGAATGGAAATGGCTGGATCGCTAACATGCACCTCTGTCACGGCGTGCCATAACATTTTCAGGATTGATTCTTCCATAGCCTGGAGTGGAACTTCGGAAACGTGACTCATCATCCACTGCTGCATGACGATTATTGTACAGGAAGTTGACGGGACATATTAACATAACAGAGTGCTGGTAACGCGGCGTTTCACCCGCTGACAGCAGGCTTTGCAAAAGTCGCGTCAAATCAGCACATGGTAACTCAGCCGGCATGCTTTGCCCTGTTTGTAACCCCGTGGGGAATCAAAAACGCGCAAAATATTCTTCAACTGCCAGCCTCTCAACATTATAGTACGTTCAGTTTCAGTTCGGTATCTAGGCAGTGTTGTTCACAATAGTACTACTAGAACAGAACCGCTTTATCCCCTTCGTAAACAGCTCCTTGGTCCGTCCTGCAATAGTCAGCAGCCCGTCAATCACAAAGCAGAAGAAATAGTCTCATTCAACTGCGGTGTCTACGCATGATGTCGACTCATATTTACTCCCCATTCTCCTTTTAACGAGACAATTCTAGTCTTCATTTCACGCAAGCAGAGCTCGCCCTTCCCACCATCCATTCGATCTTAAAGTCACATCTGAGTTACAGAAACGCCTCGGCAATAACCCACACTGATGTTGACATGTCACTGAGAGGACCAGATGGTGATAGAATAGTACGCTTTCACGGATGTTTTTTTCCCTTTACTTTTTTCGTGCCTATCATACCCTTCATTGAATAGTTTACATAGGGCAGCCTCGTGATCTAGTTGGCGAGATACAACATATTATCTTTCTGTGGGAGACATGAACAACAGTGGTTAGTACAGAGGACCTATTCTACGACTCAACGACGAGAATCAATCAGTGGGCGCTTCTGAATATGGGCGCCAAAATAAGGTTCACCGCAGTGCTTGCGTATTCGCACGAGTGCGCCTTTGTCTCAAACCACCGTCATCGTCCACTATCAATCATTAATCACCTATGCAATCTTCGTCCCCTGACTCGAGTACTCGCCGTGACATTCTCAACAAACTCTTTCGTATGGATAAAACAAAGAAAGGCCACGCTTTGCCCGGCTCTAGCGCGACCAGTTCTTCGCAACATTCCGCCGCAGTGACAGTGGTTCCCAACATATCACACCTCACTAGAGACTTTGCGACGTTAGCGGTGAAGCATGAGCCTGCTCAGGCCCCCTCTGGCGTTGGTTTTCCACAAATGAAAGCTGTCCTTCAAGGTTTTGCTAGCCTTGCCGATGGAGCTTCCCATGTCCCGGGATTGAAAACAGTGTTCCAGTTGGGTCTACAAATAATACAAACGGCAGAGGTGAGGCCGTTCTCCTGTAACATAGCTGTTTTAATCAACACATACCAAGATGGCAAAGAGTAACAAACAAATGTGTTATGATGTTGCCCAGCATGCATATGAATTGCTTAATCTAATGAAAGATGTGGATCATCCAAATGACCCAAATCTGCAAGATATTTCCAATGCACTCACTAAGTAAAATACCCTCTGTAACCTTCATTCCATTGATCTCACCTGTGATACAGTGAACTCAACTCAGTTTATGTTGCCATAAATATTTTGGCAACTAGGAATTGGCTTGGACATGCCTTTCATGCCAATGAAGACAAGGATGCTATCAATAAATGTGAGAAGTTTCTTGATTGGTCACTCAACATGTTGCAGGTGAGATATATTCATTCCAACTGTTTTGATCTAGTTAATGTGGCCTTCAGGTTAGACTCCAGTTACTCCAGTACAAAAAGATAAATGCCTCTGGGGCAATGCAGCCTGTTAGGGTAGGTACCTTGTTTTCATATAAAATAGCTTGGAAAGGTAATGACTACCTTTCAGAAAATGACAGATTCCAGGTAAATAAGCTGAATTTAGCCATATGCAAGAGTTAAATCCTGGTTAGCTTTGAATTCTCTAGGCAGATTCCAACACTTCCTGCTGCATTCTGTGGCAGGACTTTCCTGATTGAACAAGTGAAGGGAATCATACTTCAAACAAAAGGAGCTAATCTTGCTATTACAGGAGCAGGTGGAATGGGAAAAACAACCCTAGCTGTAGCTCTGCTGCATGATAAGGATATTAAGTCACATTTTGGTACCCATTTGCACTTTGTTTCATGTGAAACAATCAAGAGTGCAGGTCAGCTTGTCAATGGGCTGCTAATTACCTTGGGAGTGCCCTTAAATACCCAAGGTGAAGCAACAAGGCACAACCAGGATCCAAGAAGGGTCCTTCATGATGTTCTCAGCACATCTGGGAACATGTTGATTGTCCTTGACAATTTTGAGACTCCATGGAATGAATCTGCAATACAGGCACATGTACATGCTGTCCTGATGGACATTGCTGCCCTGGATATTATCACCCTAATTATTACAACAAGGGTTGCTGTGCTGCCTCATGATATTTATTGGGAGCAGTTTCTGCCAGAGGATAAATTGCCTCCACTTGATCTTCAGTCTGCCAGAGCTGTCTTCTTGCAGGAGGCAAGAATAACAGTTGAGGGACAGGAATCAAGAGATCTTGATGTATTATTGCATGAGGTGGACTGTATTCCTTTGGCAGTGTCCCTACTCTCCAGAGCAAGTGCATCAAGGAAGTCTCCTACACAGCTACTGAGGAGGTGGAGGGAGGAATATACCAGCATGCTCAGGACATCAGGCCACTCCAGAAACACAAAGCAGAACAGTGTTGAAGTCTCAGTTGAAGTTTCTGTTGCTCCCTTCAGAGAGACAAATGAGATCAGGCTGTTGGCATTGCTGTCATTTCTACCAGCTGGAATTCAGGACTGGGAATCTGAGCTGCCTCTGATAGCAGTTGGGCTTGAAGCACCACAGCAACTTGTGCATAATTTGATTGCAGTATCACTAGTGCAAGACTCCAATGGCCTGTTACACATGTTGTCTCCAATCCAACATTACATCAGAAGAAAATATGGAGACAATTGCACAAATGAGTTCAGGCACCTGTCAGAATATTTTGTGCAGCTTATCCTGGGGGATGAAAAAGAGGTGGACAATTCCAGCCTACTAGATCAAGCAAAGAACATTGCTGCAGTCCTTATACAATCTATGGAAAGATTTCCAGCAAGAATGATATTTGATGCTGCATACTGCTATTCTAGATACCTCTTGAGGAACCACAAAGCAAATGTGGAATTGGCTGATACCCTTTTGAGTGAGGTACAAAAGAAAGAATCAGATGTACCCATTGAAGAATGCCTGGTGCATGTAGCATCAGTATATGGAGAAGAATATATGCATGAAGAAGCAAAAAACACATATAATATTGCATATGAGAAGTATATGCACAATGGACATGTTGAAGGCACAGCAAATTGTCTCAAACAGATTGGAAGTATCCTATACTTCCAGGACAACTATGGGGATGCTATGAAGAAGCTTGAGATTGCATATCAGCAATACACTGCCATTGGAAATAAACAAGAAATGGCAAATTGCCTCTCAAATATTGGAGACATCCTATACCATCAAAACAATTATGCAGCTGCTATGGAGAAAACAGATGCAGCATACATGCAATACACTACCATTGGAGACCAACTAGGTATGGCTGACTGTCTCAAGATGAATGGAGACATACTATACACCCAGGGCAGTCCTGTACTTGCCATGGAGAAGTTGGAATCTGCACATGTACAATACAATGCTATTGGAAGTAAAGCAGGCATGGCAGATTGTCTCAGAAGCATTGGAGACATCCTATACTCTTTGGGGAAGTATGTAGATTCTATGGAAAAACTTGAGGCAGCACATGTGCAGTACACTGCCATTGGAAGCAAAAGAGGCATAGCAAACTGCCTCAGAGGTATTGGAAATATTTTATACTCCCAGAAAGATTTTGAAGGTGCATTAGAGAAGCTTGAAGCTGCACACACACAATATGCTACTATTGGAGACAAATTAGGTGTGGCAGGCTGTCTGAAAAGCTTTGGAGATATTCTGTGCTCCCAGAGAAACTACAAGGCTGCCTTGGAGAAATTTGATGCTGCCCATATGCAATACACTGTTATTGGAAACAAGTGGGGCATAGCAAATTGTCTTATAGCCTTTGGAGACATTTTTTGCTCACAAGATAACTATGCAGCTGCTATGGAGAAGTTTGAGGCTGCACACATGCAATATACTGCAATTGGAAATAAATGGGGCATGGCAATTTGTCTTAAGAATATTGCAAAAATTAGTTACCAACAAGGCAACAACCACATGGCTAGATTAAAAGTACAATTAGCATCTGAATTGTACAGTGATCTTGGAAAGAAGGAGCAAGTTGCAGTTTGTGCTGAATTGCTTGAAAGGTTCAGTGATGGGCTGTAGTTCTGGTCTCAACTCTATACTTGTGCATCATCTCCACCTATACATTCCATTGGGCAAGTGGCTGAGAATCCATAATCTGTGGAAACTGATCCTTATGTGAAATTTAACTTCATGTTTGTGAATTATACATGAATGATAGTACACTCTAATCATGATTGTTCAAGTGCTCTTACAAAGAATCTGTTTGAGCATGATGAAATATCAAGCAGCTTATCATGGAACTGGTTGACCACATCTTGAAAGGGGACTATGAAGAAGAAACAGGGCTTTTTTAATTGTGGAAATTAGGTTGAGGTTGTACAATAACTGCCATATAACTTAGTATCTAAAGGATCCAAAGTTTTGGTACACATAAGTAAATGGTTTACTTGATGGGATGAGGGATAATCATGAATTGTAATAATTGATTGGTGCTCAGGGACAAGGATCAATTAATAGAGGTCAAACAGATAAGCAGATACCTGTATATTACAAGTGCTGATCTTCAGGGCTGAAATCAGCAAGCTTAAATACATGTCTCGATGTTGGCTTCTCCTACAAATTCAATTGACTGTTGAACTGGACTGCTTTCCTCAACAAACAATAATCTTCTATGGCTTGGGGTGCAGGAGTTAATGATTAAACTCAGGCAGGGTGCAGGTGTGGTGTGCAGGTATGTCTTTGATGTAGGTGTGAGGGTGTGGGTATGCTAGATAGCGCAGGCGCAAGGTGACATCACAAGGGGACAATTTAGTGTATGGTGCTTGTTAATATGTCAAGGCGATTGGCCTCAAAGGAACTAAGGTGTTGGAAAAATCTAAGCAAGGACAAACCTGTTACGAGAGCCGCTTCAATCTATCYTAGCRCGCCGCGTTCTGTCAAAGACCCCTATACTCGACATCGACCCTGACAAGCTHKATCAAGTAYTAGATATGCTHRAGGACATCGCCAACCTACTCGAGTACTTGGACTTCACAGTAACCGTCACCGATCACGGCTCCCATACCACTAACTAGCTCGCCGACTATTGGTTCGCACCAGT
>JNHW02000147.1:0-25568 GCA_001691775.3 Amanita inopinata Kibby_2008
CTTTCACCTTTGCATGGTATTGAACAAAACAGAACTCAATTGACAATGGTGACAACATACTTTGGTTTCCATATCCTTGACTCCTTCGATAGGAATCCACTTGAGACATTTGTGACATTTACCTTGACGAATTATAGACTTTTCCTTCTTTCCAGGGTTGGGTCGATCAATTGTTCTAAATGCTTTTGGTGGGGAAAATGGAAGTCCGGTCGAGGCAGATATACCTTTTAGCACATATTCAGTTAGATGAAGGGGCGAAGGCAATATTTTTGATTATACCGTGGGCGTATTGCATGTGATAGCTTGCAAAAAAATCAGATACGCGTCTCATAAGAAGTGAGAACTCTGGGAATTATGAATTCGAATAATGGAGGTAGGATTGGGTCAAATGTCTCACCACTTGAAGGCCGAGAACTTCATGGCAAGCCATACGGGTTTGCTTTCACCTCCACGGCTATGGCATTCAATGCAGATCGGACATAAGCCGACCTTTTCAGTACCTTTTCCTTTCACAAAACGAGGCGTATAGAGATCAAATGCATTGCGGGGCGGATTATACGTGCCCCCCGGATGCTTGACCCCAAAAAGGGTACAAGGCGAACTTGCGGAAAATTGTGTCACAAGGAAATATACCAAGTAATTAAACTTACTCTGCATCTGAAGGTTGGTAATAAGAACTCAGCGGATAGCGTCTATAGAATAGCGGAAAGTCAGGCGAGATATCGACGTTGATAAAAGAACGAGTGGTGTAATGAGCTTGCAATTGAGAATTAGTTAAGGATTGGTTTTTGTCTTGCACATCAGAGCCATGATAGGAGCCTGAGCTACATTGGTCGAGGTTGGTATGACCATCAGAACTAAATCGCCTCCTCTTGCGCGGAAGGGGAGAAGGAGAAGGTAAATCAATATCAGATTGACGGGTTTTCCGCATTCCGTGGTTTTTGTGCGTAAAACTTCCGGAAGATGGGTATGGTGTAAGGGGAGTTAGTGGTGAGAGGGTGGCATGGGACCGAAACTCTGGAGTGCGTAGTGATGAGGCCAAGTCCCTTGAAGTGACATCTTCAGAGAGGCAGCCAAGCGGATGAGCACCGAATGGAGGACGAAGACGGCGCTTGGGCGTGACAGGCTGATTCAAATTCGAGGGCAAAGAATGTTTGTTGTGGTCAATTGAACTTGATGGAGAAGACTTCACGTCTTTCGACCGAGCCACACGTTGAGGATGAGACACAAGTTCATTAGGATGTGCTCTAATGACCGGCGATAAATCAGGGTCTGACGAAGCCCATGATGGTGAAGGCCCTCTGATATCAAAAGGTGTGTCCATGTCTCGGATAAAGCAAAGTGGATGGCCAGGGAGATGCGTTACAGGTGACAGGCAACCCAGGGTCCTGCTCAAGTCATAATTTACAGGCGTTGATAGGGCAGAGGGAGAAGCAAATGAGTTTGAAAATGGAGAATCGAGCAGTGTTGCGTTAGAACTGAACGAACGTGTGCGTGTGTGCGATTGATGGCAAGTCGATGAAATAATAGTCGAATTGGAGTCAGAAGAATACAGAAAGTCGTTTTCGTTGGAAAGCATAGTGTAAGAACTGAGCAAAGGCATTGTAGAAGGAGTGCAAAGACTGAGGTGTTGATGCTGAGCATTGAAATCAGAAGCGAAGGTCGAACAAGACGGGGCAGAGAATCGAAAGTCCCGATTAATGATATCTTGCATTGGTTGACAATTCCTGTCAAAACGGGAAGGCGGCTCCTGGCTAGAGAGGTAATCTTTCATGTCTATATTCTCCAAGCCTCCAGCTTTAATCTGGAGAGGCACGATCCTGTGTAATATGACGTCGGAAGACTTGGAGACAGCGTGAGGCAGATCAGTATCATAAAGTTCGTCAGGTGAAAGAAAAAAGTCCATGAGTCTGAGGCTGGTGAGTCTAAAGAGTGTCCAAGTAAAACCGGAAAAAATCAGTGGAAACTCGTGAGTGCTTGTACAAATATCATCATAATACCAGAGAACACCCCACGGCCAGTGTCGTCGAGTGTATCCCTGCTGCCACAGCCAAGGAAGCCTGTTGAACAGATAAGAAAGTAGAGAAGATCTTAGCGAATGCGTGGAAAAATGGCTCAGGTTCGCGGTTTTTTACGTCCATTTGGCACATTCAAACTCCGACCCAGTTCCATTGCGTTTTCGCGGTCTTTAGCACACACTAATGCGTGTTCTTTCTTATTTCTACTTTCTTGCTCTCGTAATAATCGTACATGGGTCTGCGTTGACGACTCCCATTGCCGCCAACGAGAGATTGTGTTTTTACGCAGATGTAGACAAAGCAGGAGAAAAGATTGGCGTACGTGACAACCAGCTCGTCCGATTGTCTATTGACATTGTTCAAACCAGTTCTACTTTGCCGTATGTTAATGTTTCATTCGGAAAATAGTTTTCGCATAACTCTTATACATCTGAAAGGTACAATCTGGTGGTTCCTTCGACATTGACTTTGAAATCCGGGATCCTATCGAAAAGGTCATTCTTGATGGCCAACGTGAGAGACAAGGAGATTATGTCCTCACCGCAAACACTGTTGGCGAATATTCTTTCTGTTTCGAAAATGACATGTCTACGTTGACGGAAAAACTCGTTGACTTTGATATCATGGTCGAGAGCGAACCCCGGCGGGAAGCGCCTGCTAAACCTGGCCAGATAGCGGAGCATACCAGTGCGCTGGAGGAAAGTGTCTTCCGATTGAATGGACTACTCATGAATATCAAACGGATGCAAAATCAGTAAGTACATGGTCTGCGATTCAATAATATGTCTTATGTCTGCTGTTAGCTTCCATACTAAAGAAAACCGTGGCTTCTCGATTGTGAAGTCAACACAAAAGTAAGTTTCTATAATACTCATTACTGAATATATTTTATTGAGATAACCCCATAGTCGCCTCTTCTGGTATGCTATCTTCGAGAGTTTGGCTGTAACAGCTATGGCCGTGTATGTTCCATAGTGGATTATGGTGGTAGATGCATTTCACTGACTACGTTTGGACAGTGCCCAGGTGTACGTCCTTCAAACATTCTTCACCAAAACGGGTCGCAGGTATAAGGTCTAGTCAGGATACCCTATGGCATATATGTACCATACACGCACACTATGATAATGCTACTATTATCCCGGGGATACGCATTTTAAGCAGCTACATACATTGATTAACAACCAACCATCACAGAGAAATCGTACTACGAAGGAACTTTTGTCCATGGGCATACAGGTGCAAAAGACAGATGTTTCATCTATTCTTACACCAAAATGGTTTGCTTGAACAATAGCGTAAAGAATATCTGCAAAAGCGGTACGCGGCTCAGAGTCAAACAGTCACTGCGATTGTCGCTACCAAATCACAGATTCCCTACAAAGGTACTTCAGTGGTCGCGAGACTTTCTGGTCCAATGGATATCGCATCAGAATAACCCACACTCAAACATTTGAGCATACCTATATTCTCCCTCAGCAGCTACGCTAAGCTCTTCTATTTCGCCTTGAATAGTTGAAAGTGCCTCAGCCGCCGCTGAGAAGAACACCAACTATACGCGGTGTTGAGCAAACAGCATTACAGACAACGAGCTAGAGACTTACCTGAGCTTTGACCAGTTCGTTTAGGTCTTTAATCGGCTCAGGCTACGTCAAAAACATTAACGCTGCAATACCAGAGTTAGGAGTCTGACCCACATTCTCAAGAACAGTTTTCATGAGCGTAATCGCAACTTCCGTTTTCTGAACAAGATCGTCTTCCGCATTCTCCACCTCAAGCCTCGCCTGCTCCTGCCTGGCAGGATTTGCATTCTTAAGTCTATCCCACTGATCAGTTTCACACTCATAAACGATAATGATATGTGCATACTGTTGCTTGGCAGCATCCAGCTCCAACCTGCTCGCCTTGACCGCCTGTCTCGCTTTCATCGCAACCTCAATACTCGTATTCAAAGTGGTCCGCCACGGGTGCAAGAAGTTGTCTTGGATGTTGGCATCCTGATCTAATCGCGCCGCAGAGATCCGCTCCCATCCCTGCGCATATAATGCGAATGCCTTGCCCAACCTGTCTTCCGCGCCCGAGGCTGCTGCGGTGCGGATTGCACTCGCGGCTGCCGCTGAAGACCTCACGAGAGCATGAGGTAGCGTCTTGTGTTGCTGGACAGGGCGCTCGGTTGGAGTTGTAGGAACAGGCAAATTGGTCCCCTTGAGGTTGGTTGCCGCAAATGAAGACAGGTTATAACCAATTGAGGAGGAAAGCTCAGACAGAGACTCTTGAATTTGTGTTGGGTAGTCGTATGTTTCGTGTTCATAAACCTTAGCGATCCTGCGGAATTGGACAGAAATATATTCAGAGAAATATTGGATAGCATATAAATGTGGTGGCCGCTCACTTGAATAGCGACAAGTGCGCAGCTCTGAGGGCATCGACTCGAGCCTCGAGATCCTTGTATTCTATCAGAGGAAAGTTAAGAGACGTCTTCAGATACAACACGAGAGCAAACCCTGGGGAAGTTCAGTTATTTCATCGGGGGAGATTTGGCCAAGCCTCTCCCTCGTCGCCTGAACGCTGGAGTTGAAGCTTTTCGAGAATTTGCTCCCAGCCTGAGCGAAGTTTATGCCACTGAGGCTGGACTGTAACTTGGTCCAATGATCCATTGAACACGAGAAGGATGGAGTTGGTTCAGAAGAAGAGTAGTGTCAAAGCGAGCTGAAGTTTAATCCTGAATTCAAGGCTTTGTTTCGTACAATTCGGATTCCGCCGTCCAACACAAATTCATACAAGAAGCTCTAGACTGTACACATATTCTACGGTTGTACACCACTAAAAGGTGGAACAAATGCTACAGGACATTTTCGAATGCGATTGTTTAATACTTAGAATGTCAAAGAAAGTCATGCTATTGAAAAAAAAAAGAAAGGAATCACGCCGACTTTGCTTCCTCAGCGAGGTCAGCAGCAGGAGAAATCACCGCCACAATTACAGATATATCTGTATTCAAGATTAGTCGGACATCCTGAGCATCAATACTGAAACGCACCATCGTTCTTGCCACCTCTGAATACTTTTCCGACCTCTCTCGCTCGCCGCGCGAATGGCACCTCGTCCTCTTCCAGGTCGACAGGTGGCGCTTGCTCACTCGCCACATGGTTCCGCTTCTGTTGACTATCACGATATTTCCGTTCCGACACTCTTCTGGCTCGGGAACAAAGCGCTTCAGAAAGCATCCCCGCCAACGTCCTACGACGTAGCACTCGCTCAGCTGCAGTTAGTGGTGATGCTGTTGGTGGGCCTGTAATTCCGATCTGGCCCTCGCTATGAGTCGCACAGGGAGAAAGAGAATCTCCTCCCAGGAAACTTCTGCGGAACCTGACAACCTCATCAAGGACATCTTCGTCCCACAGATTATCGCTCAGACCATCGGTTGCTAGAATGAGGATGTCGTCTGCGCGCACAGGTAACGTGAAGACATGCGCAGATGAACGTGGCGTCGTCGGTGTCGATGGCCCCAACTGTACTGGAGTGTTAAACTAGAAGAAGAAAGAACTCAATGGACGCTCAGATATAATCAAAACGGCCACTTACATTCCACCACATTTCCTCGCTCCGCCAAGCTATTTCTTCACCCCTTACGAGCATGCCCATGCAATCACCAACATGAGCAATCTTAATGACAGCATCATACCCGTCTTTTGCTTCCAGAGTTGTAGTGGAAATGGACGGAATTCCAGATCCAGCATTTTCACCACCAATCTGTTCTAGACGTTTCCTTGGCACATGGTCGAGTACCGCAAGAAGTGCAGTCGATGAGCCAGACATCAATGGAACCATTTCTCTCTTGATATCAGGACCACCATCTTCAGGCACCTTCGTTGACATTGGCTTTACGGGGATTGTGGCACATGATATGTCTATTGGATTGCAAGCAGCTCGATCTACACATCTGCTGCCTTTCGAAATAGGCGGAGATGGAGATCGACTTGAGTCAGGTGGAGATTCCGGAGCTGGCACAACATGCGCCTTGAGCGTATGATCATATGCTTTCTCCAGAATCTGCAGCACGTCTATACCCTCAGACAGTTCTTCGAGAGTGTCTTCGAGGTCTTGCTCTAATGCTGATATGTCTTCTTCCTTTGGCTTTAAATGTGAAGGATGCATGAAGGTAAATGATGATGGAAGTGACGATGAAATAAGCTGCGTTGAGAAAAGAGCTGGTGAGGTGCACGCGTCTGACCAATGCCAAGGTGAAGCATGCGAGACGAGTATCGGCGATGGCGTACGTGGTTTGGGGTAAGAAAAGGCGAAATGCGGTTGGGATGGAGGTTGAAGTAGCGGAGATGGGGGAGGCGATAGGGTGGTTTTACCCGATAGCGTATCCACCTCTGCAGAGCAATAATGCATCAAACGGCGCGCAAAAAGTGCGCTAGGCGTTGGCTGCGATGAAGCGCCAGCAGACCGTAAGGGTATCTCTGGCAAGCAGGTTCAGTTATAGCGATCCGACTACCGATATAAAGTAATCCATTACCTTTTGCTTTTCCTTTAGACCATCCTCCAACGCCGTCTGCTACGCCCATAGCATTATCTCTAACGAAATAAGCATCTTCTCCAACCTGTACAGCGAGGCCCATATCCTCATCTGTACTCTGGGATCTAGTAGGTATCCCTCTCCTTCTTCCGGCCGATATGCCTGGAGCCGCACATTTCTTGGGTATCCCGTACGCACCCACATATAGCTGATAGCGTGGTTTATGCTTCTTGGCTTGCATCTGCGATTGATGTCCATGTCCCGTCGGCAGATCCGCAGGGTGTAAATTTGGCGCCGACGTGAGAGAATAAGTGAGCAACGAGTGATGGCTAGGAGGACCATGCGAATTATTGACCAGAGCATGCCCAGCATTTGACTGCGGTTGCGTCAGCGCCAATGAAAGAGGCGGATGAGAAACACCATTCGCTTGTGACGACTGGCCCTGAGGAGCGTGTGGTGGTCCCTCAATTTCCGTAGGCTTCGCCTCCACCGGCAAACGACTCGGAGAGGGTATAGAAGGACGTGAAGATGGCGGTGGGGGTGTATCAAAGTACGCCAAGGGTGATATGCCACTGGAAGCGGTGTGGAACGGCCGACTCGAGGACGAGAGAGAATTTGAGCGCACGCGGGGTGGGGATGGCCCAGACGACGCAGAAATAGGCGATGGCTGGGTAGAAGACGATGCAGGTGTGGAAGAAGCAGTACCCGCGACGCGGGGTAGAACACTGTATATTCGTTTTTGTATGCTCTTCATCGTCGACGATGGCGGGGTCAAGACTCAGGACATTGAAAGGAATCAAGTTGCTGCCTGAAAGTTTTGAGTCCGAATTACCCCGCACTACGGGAGTGAAATGATTATGTAATCACCACGCCCTGCCAACGGAAGGATCAAACGACCCGCTTTTCCGGAAGATATGGACAAATCAATATTATCAGGTGCAATCCTACGACAGTCAACACTCTCCACTCTACCATCTACTTTAGTCTAGCAAACGCTTCCTTGGATAGCTCAAGCGTGGCAATCTCGGCATCAAGTGTCTTTCTCTGCGCATTGAATTCCTTTAGCATCGTTATTTTAGCGTACTGAATAAGAATGACTAACCTTTCCCTCATTATCAAGCCTCACGTTCTCAGGAACGGTGTCAAGGTAATTAGGCTGCGACTCAACCTTGGCAATCTTCGACAGGTTCAACCGCGCTAAATCAAGCTTCTTTTCGCATTTACCAATCTCTGCGTCGAGATCAACAAGCCCCTAATACGACAAACATTCATTCAATACATTCGATGCCATCATAAAGAACTAATCACATACCTTGACAAGCACGTGTACAGCGATGGTTGGGGTGACGACAGAAGCACCACAGCCTGTAGCAATGTCTGCAACGTCTTTCACGACCTTGGCACTCTTGCATCCTTTTGTCAAAGCGACAATTGTTGGCAGCTGGCTCTCGAACAAAGCCACTTCTGCATCATTCTGGATACAGTAAAACACTGGATACGCGCATCACAATTTGGTCAAATGATACTGATCAAAAGACATACGCTGAATATCGTTTTGGAGACTATATGATGCAGCCAACGACCGGCCCGCTTTCAGAGCAGAGAACACAAGATCAAACTGTTGATCTGCATCCTCAAACTCAAATGCGGAATCCTTAACATCGCAGTCATCAATCATACACCACTTGGCCGCAATATCGGACCGAATGACCACTCACATTCTCAGGGAATTCCGAAAGCATAATAGATGGCGTGGGATCGTTCGGCCGTCTCGGCAGCCTCTGCCACAGCTCTTCTGTAACAAACGGCATGAAAGGATGAAGCAGTCTTAACCCATGGTCTAAACATGTATATAACGTTTGTTGCGCAGAACGCTTCATAGGCAGTGGAGCAGAAACGTCTGTCATCGGCTTCATAGCTTCCTGAACATATACAATAATTTCATCAGTCGTTGACGACAGAACACAGAGTGGATGTGACGAACGATGTAGACATCACATAGTTCATACAGCCAAAAGTTGTACGCTGACGTTGTTGCTAACATAAAGTTGCGTTCTCCCAGATACTGATTGATCTCCGTAGCAGCGAGGTTGAGTTTGTGCAAAATCCATTTCTCTACCAAACTTTCGTTACCTGTGGGCTATTATCGTCGTCAGCTATAAGAGAAACCTCGATAAGCACGTTTGACCATACTTTGGCCGTTGGCTCCGGTACAAACGACTCATCCAACTTGAGCATTGCAAACTTCGTTGCGTTGAAAACCTTATTACAGAACTTTCTGTAGCCCTCCACACGCAGGATCTCAAGATTGATATCACGGCCTAAATGACCTACTATGAGTAACGTAAGAAGACAGGCTGCATGTACTCACCTCCTCCAGAGTATGCACACAACGCAAACCTCAATGCATCAGTTCCACACTGAGGTATACCCTTGGGAAAATCTTTCTTCTGCCCGGCCTTCGCCTTGACAATCTCTTTCTCATCTAGGTTGCCTTCATATAGCTTTTCGTGCAATTTCTCTAAACTTAATCCTTCGATGACATCTATTGGATCAATAACATTGCCCAGACTCTTGCTCATCTTGCGTCCATGGGCATCACGGATCATGGCATGGCAGTACACTTCTTGGAACGGCATCCGGTCAGTGAGTTTGAGTCCCAGAAGCACCATTCGAGCGACCCAGAAGAAAAGGATATCCCATCCGGTCTCTAGCAACGATGTGGGGTAGAACGTTTGCAGATCAGATGTCTGGCAGTATAAAAAATCTACCATGACTCAAGGCAAACAAGTCTTTGAAATCGAACGTACGTTGTCGGGCCAGCCCATGATCGACCAGGGCCACAATCCGGATGAAAACCAAGTATCCAGAACGTCTTGGTCCTGATGCATCGTGAAAGGCGCCCCTCCTGCCAAAACCTTAGCACGTTCCGTTGCCTCCTCCAGCGTTCGACCAACAACCCAGTGTCTACCTTCATTGTGCTGCAGTAACAGGTATGAACCCGGGGTTGCATGAAGTGGGAAAATCTAACTTACATCCTGGTCCATGCCCTCGACGTTGACGAAATAGGCAGGACAACGGTGGCCCCACCACAGTTGGCGAGAAATGCACCAATCCTGAATACCCTCCAACCAACGATACCATTCATTTTCTGACTGCTTGGGCTGTATGTATAGCTCGCCTGCTCTTGTGCGCTGGAATGCGCTTCAGTACAGAGTCAACATTGATTGTTCAAGGCGTACCCTAATAGCTTCTTCAGCCAAGGGTTTGCAATTTACCCACCACTGGGGCTTGAGAACAGGCTCAATGACATCCCCAGATTTGCTATAACAGCAGGGCCAGTTTTTAGCTGGTCTGTCCCTATGTTCAAGACCGGAACTAACCTGCATAAGGGTATTTGCATTGGGTTATCCTTCGTTTCTACATATAAACCCTTTTCCTTCAATCTCTTGACGACTTCGACACGTGCGTGGAATCGCTTCATGCCCTAATTGCTTTCTTCAGAAAATCGCGTGACATTAACGAAACAATCCGACTAACCCTGAACACAGGCCCAGCGTTATCATTCAATGTACCGTCATCGTTCAAGATATTGATGAACCGAAGGTCATGTCTTACACCAACTTCGTAATCATTGGGATCATGTGCAGGCGTAATTTTGACGGCGCCGGTTCCAAATTCCATATCTACGACGATGGAATCGGTGACAATTGGGATCCGTCTATCGAGGAAAGGATGAACGGCGAATTTTCCGTGCAAATGCTGGACGACGGTAGGTCAACTTTCCTACGTGGCAGATGTTAATGAATGCATACCTTGTATCGGGGATCATCTGGATGTACCGCAACAGCTGTATCACCCAACATCGTTTCAGGACGGGTAGTAGCGACAATGATCTTTTCATCTTGAGTGATTCGAGCGATCAATTCATGCGTGGGTCAGGGCCAGGGAACGTACTTGCCAGAGTTTTCCATGGGGTATGCAAAACTGGTAATTACACCAAATTCAAACTTCTCTTTGGGTTCGTACCCGGGGACGTTTAGCAGTGTTCGTCCTGTGAGCTGCTTTTGCTCAACCTGGAAGAAAATAAGTGAATCGGTGGTATGCAACTAGCTAATGTCGTACCTCTAGGTTAGACAGGGTAGTGTTGAGCTTGACACACCAATTTACAAGGCGGTTGGCACGATATAAAATGCCATCCTCATGTAACCGACAAAAGGTCTCAATGACAGCTTTTGAAAGTTTCTGTCGAGGCTTGTTATGTGCGACATTGGCCATAAACGATTGTCATACCTCATCCATGGTGAATGCAACACGAGACCAATCGTAGCTACCTCCAAGCCTCTGTAGTTGGTTGGTTATCCGACCTTGATAGCTAATTCAATTTAGCAACTGACGCAACCGCGCGAAGCATGAAAGAGAAAATCACCCACTCGTTCTTCCAGTCCATGACCGTCTCTAAAAAACTTTCCCGACCCAGATCATGACGCGTCTGACCGTGCAACTTATATAGCCGCTTTTCAACGACGCTCTGAGTTGAAATACCAGCATGATCGAAGCCAGGTGCAAATAACACGGTCTTTCCCAACATTCTATTCCACCGTATAAGGGTATCCTGCAGTGCCGTTGTTAATGCGTGACCTATATGCAAAGAGCCAGTGACGTTGGGTGGAGGCGCAGGAATGACGAAGAGGCCTCTTGTTTTCGGTTCTCCGTTGAGATCAAATTGAGGTTTGAAGAAGCCTTGCGCAGACCACCAGTCATACCATGCAGACTCTATAGCGATGGGATTGTACCCTGCAGCCATTGGTTGAGAAAGGTCTGCATAGAACCGAGTGTTAGTGTCAATTTTTCTGACTTTCAACTCAACACTGATCACAAGTTGACCGACCTTTCTTCTCCCCCTTTAGTGTAGTATTCACAAACGGAACCTCCCCATCCTTCTTCTCCTTCTCAACTTTCTGCTTCTTCTCTTCGTTGTTATTCGCGATTGATGGCTGCTTGGCAGCTTTTGCTGCGAGTTTTGTCTCCTTTTCTAGGCGTTTTGCCTCCTTCTTTGCAGCGCTTTTGGTGGTAGGAGTGGACATGAAGGCGAAGGATCTGTGGTGAGCGTGACCAATCGACAGAAATCGATTCAGCCGATTCAAGACCATCAACGCTTTGCCTTGCTATCGGACATTGCCGTTGACTCGATTTGACCATTAATCAAGATAAGATAAGATTGATTACATAAGTTGATAAGATTAACATGTTTATGTCTACTGTGACGATTCCCGTTTGATGATTTGCTCGCCCAACTTCTTGATCTCTGCCTCAATCATTTTGGGCCCAGCAGGCTCAGCGTTTGCAGTCGCTGCGGCACTCGCATTAAAACCCTCCAGCTGAGCCGTGATGCCCTCCAGCCTTTTCCTGCCGACCCCAAGCGGCATCCTGTCCCACCTCACAATCCTCATACCCACTCCTCCCAGCGCATGTTTCCGCAGATACTTCACCCATCTCTCCACCACTTCCGCATCTGCATCCCAAGCCTTGATCAACCTCTTATGCACCTTTCTCTCGAAATTCTCCTGACTCTTTTTGTGTACAAAGGGTGACCGAGGCACGGTCCATAATGTCCGCTGTGTTGGTAGCTTGACTACGCGCGAGATGGGAATTCCTAACGCTGTCGCCGCATGTGAGGTAAAGTGTGTAAGTAGTTCGAGGAGTTCAATGTGATATGATCGGAAATGGATAGTTGCGACAGGTATTGAGCGCGTCCGTGGATGGAGGAAGGGCAGGTGGATGGACCGACCAGGTACATACGACGCTGCATATACCTCTTCACTGAACGGTCCTTGTGATACGTCAGGCGTGTCAGGTAGGGGAAGCATTGATGGATCTCGGAACGTTCCATGTGCCTCTGATGATCCTCTCCTGCGACAAGTCGGTCAGAGCCAAGATAGCCGAGAATGCCATGATACACACGAAGTACCAAACAGCTCATATTCTGCAGCTGCAAGTTTAACACTCTCCTCCCGTTTCTCTGACTGTCTGACCGGAGTATATACAGTCACAATGCAGCCTCAGACGAGTAGAACTCCATCGCTTACCTAGATTCAGCAACAACGTCAGCACTCGTGCTGTTGCACCGCGCAGGCAACCGTGGAACCGAAACCACTGCAGGTAGCGCAGACCGCAACGCAGAAAGGGATCTTCGCGTCAGAGCAAGTCCCAACATTTGTCCTCGTTGGCAGTCTACTTTCCGAACAGAAACGGAAATGCCAGAAAATTAGACTCGGATTCCCACGGTGTTGAAGAAAGATAAATAAATAAATAAATAGCAAAATCATGAACATAAAAACAAGTGCAAACTCTCCGCCACGCAAAGACGCCAATGACTTGGGTGATCAGTGCCAAGCCACCTTTGTCTTGCAAACCCAACTACATGAACATCATGAATGTAAGGTACTAGGTAATTCTCTCCACCACCAACCAGCAGCCACACTACCCTCAACCATAACTCCAGGCAATAGTGGGTGATCAGGCCGCTACTACCCTTTGTCACGGAATTGAGCAGGCGAACTACTCCCCATACCTGATAATCTTGAGGGAAAGCAAGGAGGAGAAAGAAAGCACCGCGAAAAAACCAAAATGAAAAGGCCGAAACGTGTTGTTGCGAATAGCCGCGAAAAAATCAACGCTCAACGCCAAACTGCCTTGGAACCGCTCTTGCTTCCACCGCTGCTGACTTTGACATGTCCCGGCCTCGCGCTGGCAGACGACTGTGGGGACGTTACGGTGGCTCGCCTCCCAATAGCAGCAGGGGCCTTGGTCGCATTCCTTCCTTCAGCCACGGTGGCCAATCGCGATCTTCCAGAAGGAGCCGCAACCGAGCCTTCCGCAATACCGTCAAATTTGGCAGCACCAGATTGCGTCACAATTGAGCTGGTTTCCTGCTTCGCAGATTCCCTGTTGGCGGGAGGGGACCAGTGGCTACGGGACTTGCTGTCTTGACGAGGGATACCAGAAATGGAGACTCTTTTGTCTGAGGGGCGGGTGGGACGAACAGAACGAACGGCGGGAGGAGTTTGCGCCTTGCCCTTACCCTTGTTGGCGGCAGGGAGTGCCTTGACAGGACCATTGGCAGCAACGTCGTTTTCAATGGGAGTAATAGTAACAATAACAGCTCCAGGAATAACGGGGCTAGCATCAACGCTGACAGTGGCGTTCACCGTATTATCGACGGGAGCGGCTTTTATAACGACAGGAGGAGGGGCGGGCGCAACTTGGCTGACAGTGAGCTTGTTCCGCAGAAAGACGCGCGCAGGAGAATAGGATATCGGTGCAAGTGAAAAGTTGGGCGACAGCGCAGGAAACGTCGCCGTCTTGCCATATGCAGTCTCGAATGCGCGCGCCTGCGCAATCAAGTTATAATGGTCAGTCACCTCACTTTCAGGTTAGGGACGATCATCTCACCTCAACGTCAAAAATCTTGTGCTTCACGATGGCTTTCATCCGCTTGTGTTCCCTGTAAAGGTTGTACATTGTTGCTCCACCATAGGCGAGTACCGCTGCAAGCACAGACGCGAGGAATATAGCAAGAAGAATAATGATGATGTCTCGGGTCTTGGAAGGGAGATTATCCCCAATAGTGAGGACAGGCATCGTTGTCGAGTTGGTTGTTAAACGTCGAGTCGCAGTTGCTTGCTTGAAGGCGTTGGCTGTGGTGGTTCGCTGTCGAAGAGCTGTATGAAGGAAGAATTCAGGCGAGTCAAGATCAAATACCCATCGTTGCATTTCAGTCTGGTCCACATTGCAAGCTCGCACGCGACCGTGCCGAAGACACGGGGAGGATGACAGTCCTATCTGGATATGCTCTCCCGTCGGTGTAACTTTTTGACTTCAATAAAGTGCCTTTTTTAGTAGGTTTTCTGGATATTCTACCATCTTCGTCCGGCTTATGAATTTGGTTAGAGCAGGTTAAAGAATATTAGACACTATTTTGCGACGTCATGTCCGTTTCCAAAGAGCCCCATCAACAATGCTTACTTTCCTCCGTCTTCTTCCCCACCTAAACTGTGAGGGAATTGAACTATTCATGAAAGCTGCGATTGTCTGCATGGCTCATGTGCTCGAGTGACATACCGCTTTTTATCAGATCCCCTGACGCTCGCAGTTCCACAGTAATGTGAAATCGAGCCAAACTCTGACAATATCGATTAATAATCAAGGCGACGCAATCCAGCGCCGAGCTCATCACCTATCTCCCCTTGACATATTTTCGACCGGAGTCCCCAAAGTCCCATGTACATGAGGTGGTGCTGTAGATGTCTAATGTAGTACTTTCTCTCGCAGAAAGTGGATCACAGGAAACTGGTGTCATCCACGTACAATAAAACTCGCATGCACTTCTGGTGGTTCTCATATGCGTTTTCAAAATGGACTATTTAACATGTCTCTCTCTTGTCAGCCTCATTCACGGATCAGGTACAAGGATACAAAAAATATCGCTGGGTTACCCTTTCATCGTCGGTACATCTTATGCATGATAGAGGAGCGTCCCTGTATAACGCCCCGATCTTTCAGCTACCTGCAAAGCCAATGTCATCCGCCAGGATAACACAAAGAAATTGACTAAGCATTGACGTTTTATGCAACACGGGTATCTGGATGCTTTGGACTTGGTGATTTCTAGTTCCGTCATACTCAACAATTTGAGATGTCTTTGTTCATGTTGGTGTGCAGCATCCCGCAAGTCCAACCCCTCTTCCGTAAGTTCGACATGTTACCCATATCTAGGGCTAGACCAGACTATTGGAGGAAACATAAATTTCCATTCGTCAGGAAAGGCTGATCTTTCGGTATAAGGTACGGGTGGAAACATATATAATTTTTCGGATGGTTCGTCCAAAAGACGTCAAGGATTGCGAGCTGAACCATCTATACTTGCACCTCAATTCCCAACTTGAAGCTACTTCGACCAGTTTGCGCCGCGCAAAATCAGTGACATAAAGATATCCGTACAGAACAAAAAATGGAGATTGTAGGAAAGAGTAAAAAGCAAAAAACGTGTACGCAGAGCATGAAAAAAGATGTCCCTCGTCCATAACAGGAGTCCCAATCCACCCTTCCGACTCCCCTTCACCCCGTTGGGGTGCGGTATTTTGATTGACGTTTCCGAACCACTGCCTGTTGATCCAGTATCCTTGCGAAACAACGATTCTTTTCCGCCGAGAGGAGGGCGCATCAGCGCGTCTGTCGCTCACCTATCGTCATCGAAAAATGCGAAAGTGTTGGGCAATCGTTTAGTCACGACACCAACTTGTCACTATTGGGAGATGCATCGATAGGGATCACCGTTCGTGGAATGCCAAGACAAGTGGAAAATCGGGAAAGGGAGGTTAAGGAGCGGCGCAAACCGTCCGTTGAGGTGCCAATAAAAAGCGAGAGAACGATCCTTGTGCCATTCACCGACGGGACCATCGACCTCACTTATGACTGGGACAATATCGAGTGATTAAGCCGTTTTCATCAAAGGAACAAGACAGTGGACTGTTCCCCATGCTGCGGATTACCAGGATGACGGAGAGGATAATCAAAAGTGGAAAGAAAATGGATACCTGCTTGTGCCGGTCCTCAGCGGCGGCTTCGGTCAGTCCTACCTTCAACCGCGGTGGCCAATCGCGGTTTGCCGGAAGCAGGCCACCCGCAATAATATTGAGGTCAGCAGTCGACTCCCGCGGATGTAAAGTTTTTCAAAAGAGAATCAGCGACAACAGAGCTGGCGTTTGAGGCGTCAACAGTGCTATCGGGGTCACTTTCGGTGGTGCTGGTGTTCCTCATAACCTCGGTGGTGATGATGGGACTCGTGACCTGCCTATCTCGCGGACCGACATACGCCACAGGAGGGAAACACAAAGGCTCAGGCGAAAATCCGACCGAAATAGGGGGAGACGACATCGTCTCTCCAAACACAACCTCAGACCCACGCGCCTAGCTCCAACTGTCAGGAACTCAAGGACCGTCAAATAGGCGAAACCGATCTTACCTCGACCTCCAATGTTTTGCGCATTGCGGCGGCCCTCGCTTCTTTGCGTTCCTTGTACAGGCTGTACAGGCTGGCGCCAGCGTAAGCAAGCAACAGGACAGCTATTAACCCGAGAAAAATGGCGATAAGAATAGTTGTGACTTTTTGTGTCTTGGAAGGAACGACAAGAGGTGCCATCACTGTCAGATGTAGGCCAAGTAAACAGTTATTGGTTGAACGCCTAGGGCTGTTAGTTCGCTGCAGAAGTGGTATCCGGACGAGAAATGCCCCAGCCATGGGTTATATATCCCTGATTGTGATCGAGACTGGCGTTGTACATATCGAGAACTTTGGAGATGCGCCCCACATTAGAACCTGGGTGATGTATTGATAACGTCAGCCATGAACTATAGCGATGAACTGACAGTGTGGCTAGTGAAATTAATGCCAATTGACGTTCTTGGGATGTGTTAACCAAAAATATTTTATCTGTATTGTCACATGTTGCATGTCAAGTAACAACTGCTATTCTTTTAGGGACTCGATCCTGGAACTACAACTGAGCCAATACCGCCTGAGCCGCAGTTACAGTATATTTTGTAGGGTCTTCTTCAACAACAACAGTCTCAACCTTGTCGTCATTGGCTACAATAACGTATCGCTGAAATTACATTAGTAGCTGCATGGAGATGGCGAGCCTAGCATTGCGTCACCTTTGAGCGAGGTCCTCCTAGAAGCTTGGACGCGTCAAGCATCAAACCCACAGATCCAGTGAAAGTTCCTATATCATCCGCAATGAAACGGATAGCTAAGGATGACAATTATTTCGGACTGAACATATGTATGATATATTTGCCGAATAGAACGTACGCGTATCCTGGTGCGCCATGCTCTTCTTCCAAGCCCTAAACAGCCCTCTGTAAGTGATGATCAAACGCTGAAAAAACACATACTTCATGACGAAAACATCATTGATGGCGATGACATATATGTTGTTAACACCTTTGTCCTTAAACTTTTGATAGTTTTCAATATATTGGGGTACTTCTGCGGTGCATGTGTCCGTGAATGCACCGGGGACGCCGAGCTGATCGTTGCTGTAGTTGAGAATGCTAAAGAATCCAGGGGTGACCTACGATGATATTCTTGCCCTTGAGGGTAAGAGGCGCAGAGTGTTCTGCCGAATCTTCCTTAACATCCTGGGAAGGTATCGTACCTCCCGGCTTGATGGGCGAATTGGAAAGCAGAGATGCAGCAATAGAGTGGGCGGTTTGCGTTGCAGAACTTAGTACAGAAGTCATGGTGTTGGTGAAAAAGATTCGAGTGTGGGTTGGATTATTTATGTAGAAATGGAGTTGTGACGCGGTGACGTCAGGCATGAAAAATGACGCACTTGTCACTTTGTCTAGGCGCCTTATCTACGGAGGCGAGACTCAATTCACTCACTTGATTACCGAATAGCCCAATGGGCATTGTACAGCGCGTTTCATGGTAGTAGCCAGATAGGCATTTTCGTAAAATTCGTCTCTTGCCCGAATGCATGTACCAGTATTTCTGCCAATGGGTTGATAAGAAGTATCCATAGCATGTGAGTGGCTATCCAGACTGACCAGGGAGAGTGTCGGCCGGCAACTGCTGAGATTATACGATGTCATCCGTAAAGGCCATAGTGTGTGCGGTAGTTCAGCAGAGACAGAGGTAAGAAAAAAAAGTTCCGCTGGTTAGCACATCAGTAGCCCAGTGAACTTGAAATTTTGTGTATCCGTGCAAAAGCCAGCACCTCGAATCAAACTAATGACTTCCATCGATGCAGGATAAACGAAATCTGAGCGTATGCCATAAATTACAATCATACAAATATCAGCACCAAATTACGACCTGGATATGTTTTGATACTGTAAACTTGAATTTTCGTATTCTTTCAACAATAGACGATCCCGCTCTCTTAGAATATACCTGCGATGTTAATCAGATCCTGACCACATGCGATTGACAGATTCCGAAAAGAACATACTGCAACAGTTCATTAACATAATCCCTCACCAACGCCACCGACTCGGTATCTAGGGATGAGCTTGCAATCATCTGCGGTAGACTCACTGAACAAAAATCAGAACGCCAGTTTGAAAGTGAGACGTAAGGGAGCGTACCTATCATCCTTAAGAGATGTTCTCCACCATAGATCGCACTCATTGCTTTTTCTGTACCCACAATAACCTTTGGACCTGTAATATACTGCTTTCGTATCTCCGCATATTGCGGTCGCTCGAACCGATACAACAGATTTGCACCGAGTGAACGATCAAAATAACATCGTAAACCTGAGACTATTGTGGGTACAACAAGCTGAGGGTCTCGCAAACTGGTTTGGTAGAGTATCAAATGTCAGATTAGATGTTGTTACCATGTCGCTGGCACGTACTGCGGTAGTTTTGGCCTCGCGTTTGTCACATAGTTGGCGAACTCGTTCAGTATCTCTTCGACGGTTGGACTTCTGGGTAGAGGAACCAGCTGTGAAAGAGTCCCCTTTCATACCAAGCACCGCGTGGATGATCTTCGTTATGCGTACCTGGTTGTTCTTTGTCACCGCCTCCCAGTCATCCACCAAGAACATCTTGAGGGCTTCAGGAACGATTAATTTGATGTCTGGCTTCTTGTTATTGTCGTCCTATCGTTATTTTATGAGGATCAGAAGCATCACAACATAGGATGGAAATACCTCCTCCCTCCCTCGTTTTGTCCCTCTTGTGCCATCCTTTCTAGAACCTCTCGTTCCGGAACCTCCATCCCTAGTCCCAGCGCCGGAACCGCCCTTGTGGGACGCATGTCCCTTTGAGGAACCACCATGGGCACCACTAGCTGCAGCGCTCTGCTGCAAAGCCTTTTGCTTGTTAATGTTCTCCTCGTTATAAGTGAGAAGCCTGCTCAGGGGGACCCACTCGTCCCATCTGGAAAAAAGTACGGGATGCTCAGTCTGAGCGGTGAAGGAAAGAAAGAGAGAGGAAGTAAAACTGAACACTCACGTTTGTTTCCATCCCTTGTAGTGCACAAAATAATGAGGTCCGAGAAGCCCAGTGGTCGTCGTTAGTTCCGTAAAGTTGTCAGTTTTTAGAATCTTGGCTTCATAGATCAATGGTCCATGGTAACACAACACACGTTCCCCCACGGCGTAAGAAACGGAGATGGTCGTAGAATTGGCCGAGGCGAGTGTGGTAGCCATAAATGAACCGAAATGGTGGGGCGGTGTTCGTTGCAAGCCTAGTGCTGATTGTGCACCGAGACAAACGAGCCTCAGCCCTTTTCTTCTGCAGATTGTGCCCTAAAGGACAGGAGGGTCACTTGTCAACAGCAATCCAGGCCGCAAGCTCCAAGTCTCAGATGATGCTGCCTCCAAGTTCTGATGGCAGCCACCAGCGAACGAATAGAGGGATAGCAAACAGCGCACGAGTTATTTTTATGCGGAAACAAGCTATAAGCCTGTCTCTGGTATATTACAATTCTATAGTAATGTCCATGTAGTCACTACAGATTTTCCCCACCTAGCAGCATAGAACAAGACAACAACGAACGAATGCAAAGGAATGCAACGTTTTACATATAGACAACAGAATGTAAGGAGGGTTAGTGCAAAATCCGACTGCCTTAAAGGAGCGAGTTCGGCAGAGTGACAGGGCGTGCTGACACTGGGGATTTGCATTCTAGAGCCATCATGAACAATGAATGGTTAACCTCATGGTGAATATCGACATACCAAAAAACAAATGGTTAGAGTGGATGTGTTCCATAACGGACTATCAATCCAAGCAGCAATCAAAGGCATTTCGCTTGAGGCAAGCTGCCTCCCCAACGCTTGGAGTCAGGGACTATGCAAGTTGCATGCTCTCCTCGTAGTAGGCACAGTATTAGTCAACAATGGTGTCCAGTTGCTTCGTCAAGGTGAACGTCGATGTCATGATGGCAGCGTTCATAGGCCGTGCCAGGTTATCGTTGGGATCCAGTGACAATATGTACCTTAGCAGGGGACATGGGCTCCAACCAGTTTCCGTCGTAAATGCCAACCTTGTCCCATGCCCCAACCATCCACCTAGCTTTTACGAGAGCTGCAAGCCTCGCAAACGCGACTCCCATTCGGCTTTCTCCCGCTCCCCTCGCTTGCTCGTCGGCCTACAAGCTTTCTGAACCTTTTTCCAGGTACAGTCCAATCATAGACGCCATCATATTCGACACCAATTCGATCTGCAAGATCATGGAAAAGTCGTCTCAACCCTTCATAGTCCGGCAAATCATCAAACTCCAGTCCACGTGCATAGCGGTAGAGAACATCAAACTCCGCTGGTAGACCAAGCGTTAACAATGGCTCTGCCGCGACTTTGGCGTCCCGTATCAGGTCCCACGTAGCTGAAACAGGATTGTAATTTGGATGTTCATGTTGATCAGATTCAGGGGCATTCCCTTCTGATGCTGGCGTTGTATGCGTTTGCGGCGTTTGCGGCGCACGGATCTTGCGCCATGGAAGAGTGCCACGTAGGAAGTAGATCAACATGTATGCAAGTGACTCTAGGTCGTCTCTGCGAGATGATTCTACGTCAAACATGAGCATATACGCGGGTGACTACAGAATCTGTTGCTTACCTGTGCCATAGTGAGTGTTAATTGCAGCAAAAAGGGATGTGCCAACGCCATGGACATCAGTTCTTCTGTACGGGATGTGGTTCAAAGTGCGAGAGTCCCGGTATTTTTTTGCCAAGCCAAAGTCAATGACGTTAACCAAATGTGCCGCTTTACCGACACCCATCACAAAGTTGGCTGGTTTGATATCACGGTGAACAAATGAGTGCGAATGAATGAATTCGATGCGGGAAATCTGTAGAAAAATGCGATACAGCATATATCTTGTTAGCAATTGCTTGCATTATTGCCAATGCTACATAGATTAGCTAGCAGCAAACGGGTATTGGCTCACCAATTGGTCAGCCAACAATAGCACCGTCTTGAGAGAGAAGTGACGGTTGCACATTTTGAACAAGTCCTCGAGTGAAGGTCCCAAAAGGTCGATGACCATGACATTGTAGTCGCCCTTCCTTCCCGACCACATGATCCATGGGACACCCGTGCCACCCATCAATGTCTTGTAAATCTTTGATTCTTGTCTCAAAGGGCTATTTCTCGTAACTGCGTGTTCCAGCTTTATCGCAACCTCTTTGCCAGCGATGGTGTGCACACCCAGGAAAACCGTGCCTGAATCCGAACCAAGTATCAGAGAACAGCTTCCTGAGAGCAGTAGGCTGAGGTATAGTACGTACCACACCCCCCATTGGCAATTTCTTCCTCTAGTCTGTATTTACCACCAACGGTGTAATCCATGTGGGGAGACTAGGGACAAGTCCTTGAACACCAGTCTTGTGGCGTGCAGGCACGAGCCAACTCAAGCGCGTTTCTTTGTCAGCAACGGCATCTCGGCATGAGTCAATCGCCACAACATCGACATCGCTCAGCTCGTTAGGACCACTGCAAGAAGGGCGAAAAACATACGATGGCAGACAAGAGAATAACGGTATGCTTCCACGATAGCTGGGTTGACTGGCCTTGTGTTACCGGAATCATATTGAACGAAATTAGGCTTGAATGCGGGGTTTGAATATCGCATGTTCATCAACCTTGTGCCAGCCGCTTGTTCCACTGAGTCGGCGCCTGCAGCACATCAACAATTGCTCCGCATATCGATGAAAATATCTATGTTATCGAAAATTCTATGTAAAATAAAACGGGAAGCTTCAAGTAAAAACGCTCGCAACGGTGGGATATAACTAAGGGTACAGACCATACTTTGTGTTACTGACCCCCACGTTTGTCCAATGGTAGATGGTATTTCTCAGCTCATTCGCCCTTTTGACCAGTGAATGCTTCCGTATAGTCTAATATCGTAGGGCGAACTCGAGAGCATACATCGTTATTATGTCGTTCGTCCCAGTTCCCTAACAAATTATCACGGAATTCATAAATAGTACTCACACAGGAACATACCCTATGATACCTAAAGCACCCAATCGTCCGCGATCCTTTTCCACAGGTAGTGACAGTATTTATTTTCGATCGAGAGGTATACCCAACTCTCCTATTGAAAGCCTTGTCAAAATATTCAATATCGGACTGGACCAAAATGAAATCCTTGGATATTTAATGCTCGCCCGCCTCCACTTCTCTTCATACCGCTCTTCTACGGCGAACCACGACTCGTAAGCTTCAAGCCATTTCGACGTTCCAGAGCGTCTCTTATCCTTTTACTTGATAACTATGCCTGTCATTCGCATCGGAGGTAATCTACCTCCGGTGTTCCGCATTTTCATCCTCATCTCTGTTGTTTTTCTGGCCTCCATTGTCGCCGGTCTTCTCATCTACGGTATTGTCGAAATTTACCACGGCTACAGGAAGCGTCAATGGTTCAAGGCCATTGAGAAGGCTGCAGAAGATCTCGAGGTAGTCTGATTATCCCTCGTCATTTATTCTCCCTAGTGACTAACGACATGACTCGATGCAGACACGAAGGATTGACTACAAGGCAAAGAAGCCAGTCCTCGTGTTGCCGCCTGCCACATTTTCTGTCAACCCTATTGCCTGCCCTGCTCCCGCTCATTTTCCTGTGAGGCGCAAGTCAGCCGGCTGGGCATCCACACCTGCTCCCCTTGTCAGGCATACACCTCCCGTCAGCCCAATCAACAACTCCTCCGTCTGCCCTTCCCACCCCTCCGGAGAAGATATGGGGGAACGGGAATTCAGCGTAGTGCTAGCGGTGTCCAATCACGTCGCAGATAGCTCCGTTGCTGTTCCTTCTTGCCAACCGCGACTGGCCACCGTGGCTGAAAGAAGGACTGTGACTAGCGATGCCGATGTTGATTCGGATATTAAGGCCACTGTCGACGAGGAACACGACACATTGGGATCACTTCCAGACATTGTCGCAGACAAACAGGGGAAGCAGGAGAGGCGCAAGATGGTTGACAGGAAGAAGAGGAAGCATTGGATTCTCAATGACCTTACTGGCGCTCGTGCCGCCATTCCTCGTGTCAAGCTACAACTGCCCACCGAAACTGAAGAACGTACTACCGCTAATGGCGACAAATTGCTCGCAGACGTTGAAGAGGAAGGCGACGCACTCTCAGCAACCCTTCCTGTTTTCAAAAAGACCAAGCCTGTAAAGAACGATACCGGCATCAACGAGAGGACCAACGAGCTCGACTTGGGTAGGGCTGTCTCAGTTGCAGTCTCTTCTGGTAAGTCGCGACTGGCCACCGTGGCTGATGGAAGGACTGCAACCGGTGGCGCCTGGTCCACGACAGTCTTTGCTATTTCGAGTCTTGAAAAGCTTGGGAAGAACGGCAGAAGGACGAAGGGCAAGCGCGCCAGGAAAGCCGGGAAGGAGAATGCCTGTGTTGCCCCTCACACATTCGACATTCCGGAGCTTTACGTGAACGGTAAGGCGTATGCTGAAGTCGAGGCCGAGGAGGCGATGTACGAGATTATCGACTTTTATCGTGGTTTTTGAACATGGGCAGGCGAGCGTTTATTTCCTTACATGACTTTTTCCCTTTCTCCCTTTTCGTCTACTTGATTTCTGGCTCGTAGTTTCTTTTTCTTTCCTCATCTGTTTTCTTRGATACTTGGCAGTTTATGGTGCGGGGTGTGTAGTGTGCATACTTGACTCCTTGGCAGAGAATGGTGGCGGCCTGATCAACCGTTACTGTTCGATGCCTTGGATGATGGTGGTGCTGGTACTAATGGCTTGGACTGATCACCCAGGTCATTGGCATCTCGCGAAGGGGGATTTTGGTTACTCGGTTTAATTTATGCCTTATTTATTTTAYGGCAATATACCATCGTTCTTGCTCAATGAATGATTCAAGTCTATCAAAACTAAAATCTTCGCAGAGAAGTGGTGAGTTGTTGGGTTGCATATCACAACGTTACCAGATCGATGACGAGCGGCAAGATGGCGAAAGATTGATTGTGCATCGTGGTCAGTCACAGGCCAGGTGATGTTTGGATTTATGGCAGCTATGAAATCATCCAAGTTGTCCACGTCCTTAAGAATCCCGTGTTCCTTCAGCAGCCGGGAATATACGTTGGTCAGTCCCAAAACGCTAGCAATTCATTACGATACGGACTCTTTTAGACGGAGGTTTTCATGTTTAATAAGTATAATGACACCTGCGAGAAACTTGGAGCAGAAGAATAAAGTTGACTTGGTCTTCATCTGCATATACATCATGCTATTATCACCAAGCATAATCTTCTTCTTTTGCGTAAAAAATCGTGTGTATCCCATGCTCCCTTGAAGTGAGCATATTATATTGTAAACGACTCATCAGTACTCATCAGGAAAACTCAAAATTCCTTTTTCTCCCTTTAGTCTCTTATGTACAACTTTATCGAGGCTAAAGACCAAAGGGAACCGTGGGATTTATGCAAGGCCAATGCCTGGTCAGGAGCGTAGTGAAACCGACCGAAGCCAATGTGAGGCGATGCACTGGGCCGCCTCCTTGTCCAAGACCTGGGAGGTGTCTCGGAACCAGCGCGATAGGGTGTTTGAACATGCCCCGCGAGCGGTCATTACTTCCTTTACTCCCCCAGAATTGTAGTCGGTATGAACATCACCTAATGGCAATATATATATATGACGTTGGACAACGACATTAAGATTGTGAACATATACCGCGCGACGAGTATGGCAACAAACAGAAGACTGCAGAGAAAGGCTTGGGCAATGGATGCGCTCATAGCCCGCCGTACCTTTGTACTGGGGCACTCRGTCGCCAACTCAACGTGGAGAGGATATGCGACGGCGCTGCGGTCGTACACCGAGTTCACCACCCTACACGGGTTACCCATTGAACTGAACCCGAACACACAATCACTATTCATCGTGTGGCTGTCAGATTACATCAAGCCAGCATCTGTCGGCACTTATCTGACTGGCATCATCAAGAAACTGGAGCTTCAATACCCTCAAGCATGGGAGTGG
>JNHW02000148.1:0-25190 GCA_001691775.3 Amanita inopinata Kibby_2008
GGTGTTGGATGAGCTGCACGAAGTAGTCAGCGATGGAGATGCTGAACAAGTGCYGTTGGAAGAGGTGGGATCGATGAAGTTTAGTATTATGCCGATGTCAGAGAAGCACTGGAACATTGAGGACAGGAAGAAGCTGACTTTTATCCAGCCGGAATACTTTGCAGAGTAGGATTGGGGTTGAACATGACGAATGGGAAAAAGCTACATGTTTCAGACCATCAGCCGTATGTGTTACAGTCGTAAGTTAAACGAAGATAGATCTTACAGGTGGAAGTCACGCTGGGGCCTGCCCTCGCTTGAGCCTCTGCTAGCATCGCTTGGAGTCGTTTTATCTCCTGCTCAGCCTCAACGCGCTTACGCCGTTCATCTTCTGCTTGTTTGTCCTTCTCTGCCGCTATTTCTGCAGCCCGTTGCTCAGCCTTAATGGGCTTATTCCGTTCGTCTTGATACAGCTCGTTGTTGGGATTGTTAATCGTACTCTTAATCTAGAAAACGTCAGAAAAAATGAGAAAAAAAAATAAATTGTAAAAGTAATCAACATACTCCGTCTTCAAACTCTTGCCATTGAGATTCGTATTCCGCGATCAATGCGTCAACATCAAAGTCCTGGTAAAAGATATTGGCTGGAAATTGGTTCCAACGTCCTTGCGATTTCTTTTTTGGACCTGATTCTCCGACCGAATCTGGACAAAGACGTTTGAGTGCTTCCGTAGAGACGAAAGCAAGGAAGCTCATACTGGGAGGCAAGAGTATTGATAGAGCGGGCGAGAATGGCAAACTTGGGAAGAGAGAGTTGGTGATCCTCATGAAAATGGATGATGTTGACACAGTCATCTTTAATTCTGAGGGGATCGATAATTTCGATATCGTCCACGCTTCTTGGACGTACGCGGCGGGGGGTTCTGTGTGGGGTTCCCTGGGGCATTAGCAGCACCGGAATCATCTCCTGGTGGAGAGGCTCCTGACGTGCTGGTAGCCCCATTGTTAGTCGCTCCCTTAGACCACCTGAAAAGTTTCTTTGTTGCCGAGTCACGAATCCGCCGTTGAACCTTGAGATGAACGAGATTTGGCTTCCTCGTTTCTGGACCTTTGGTGTCGGGATTTTTGATGTCAGAACCCTCCATAGTAGCCACAATGTACTCGTGCCTCGCCTTCATACCTGGGTTCTTGTATGTGACGACCTTGACGACTTTCCAACAGTCGAAACTGATATGCTGTGTCTGGGGTCTGGTGTACAAGAGTTCCAAAGAGCGGACAAAGGCGCCAATGATATGAGCATCCTTCCTGATATCGAGTGGGATCATTGTTGTGTTGGACTGGGACATTTGGCGGAAAAAGTTGGCGAATGAGTTGAGGAAGATTTTCAGACGAGAACGGGAGGCCAATTTATATGATACATGAATAATTGACCTGCCGTAATCTCTGGTCATCTCTTGTTGCATGGATGATACCGCGGCCTGAGGCTGACTGTCTGCCATGATTCGTGTGCAGTCCTTCTAAGAGCAGTGTATGTAGAGGCATTGATCGAGAAATACGACACGTTGATACTGAATCGCAAAGAACGTGAACATGCCACCAACAAGCCATCAATTAAACGAAGAATTCAGAATGTTGGTACTTCAGACGGATGAACAAGAATCCGGCATACCAGCAGAATTCGTGCCTCAAGGAACGCCCAGCTGGTGAGCATCAGGTGGATGTTCGATTGAAAGAAACGTGCTGACCAGCATCAACAGTGCGCCGCGTTCATTGTGGTGATCCATCAACAAACAAACGGTAAAGGAGTTGGATGTCAATATGCGTTAGGGGTGAACTTCGTTTTTCTTTCCGCCTTTTGAAGAGGATGCAGACTCAATGCGCGTTCGATCTCTTCTACGGTAATGCTCTGACGTCAGCCCTGCGTACAACATAACAACATGCGCCCGAGTTGACCGTCACCCGTAACTTGAACAGTATACAAAGTTCATGCATTTATTTCTGCGGCAACACGGCAATTCAGTTGATAAGCGAACAGAAGAGACGGTGAGCAAGGCACGCCTATCAGTCACTCATCTTGACATGTTAGTTTCTTAGGAGGATGGAGATTAGATACAGATTTTGATTACCATAACCCTGGCTTCAATCATTATATTTGTTTGCAAAGAGCATGTGATCACAATATGGACAAACTTGTAACCTTGTGCGTGCATTGTTTGTTCGGAGCTATCTATGATCTGAAGGAAATGGTTCTCTCTCCAGAACCACATTGACCTTTCTGATAATCACGGCTCTTGAGCCAAACTTATCAAAGGTGAGCAGCTCAGGTACCTTGGTTGAGCCAAACTGGAGCCGAACAAAGACCACATTACGTCATGGGGAAATGCTCGACTTATTTAAGGCTGATAACACCTGATGCATGATGGCCGTATGGACACTTTCTATTTTAGCGTGCAGGCTTCGAATGCTATCCTGTGTGTATCATACCTCGCCATCTCACAGTCCCATCCCCTCAAAAAATGTATGGCTCACCAACTGTAACGGGATATGGATGTACGATGCAAGATGCATGGTTGAGTCCTTGGCATATGAATGAGCCTGCATTTGGTCAACTACACTTACATCCCATTATTCTATGATAGTAGCGGCGGAAGAGCGCAACTGTGAGGCGAGTAGTAGTCATCATTTGACGCAAGCTAACAAGTCTAATCAAGCATCCCCGTACTATTCGCTGTTAGGTGATTGTTGCCTCATTGCACCCGTGTGTCGCTTGCATGTTGGAAATATTTATAGCTCCATTCGTAACTCGTGAGAACTGCACGGCCTTGATCCACCCTTTCACCTATCACAACAATGGTACAACCTCATTGGAGGAGTGTCTGTCAGCGGCGATCACTGGAAACTTCCATACTCCAAGGAGGTGATCCATCACAGTCATTACTCGTTGACCCATTCAGCCTTTCTACTTGCATTGACGAAACGATAGCGGGCGCAGTGCATGTGATTGGTACACCCAAGAAAGCAATATACCAGTAACTTCTGATGTGTGCATATGTTTCGATGGCTATTGTGGAATGTACCATCGCGGGACATTCTGACACATCCATCGCGGACAGCGGGTTGCAGGGCTAATGGCATCGCTGAGCACCCTACTGAAAGTGCCGTCTTTTTGTCCAGCAGCCTCGGACAGCATACTTGTCAGCTAGGAAGGGTACACGCATGCCGCCAACCTTGCTACCTGGGCAGTCATATACGTATGCGCGATATAAAGCAGATTCCTTTGGTTGGCACAGGTAATAACAATCCGACTATGACGGCTAGTATGGGGGAGATTATTTGATGTGGGGAAACTCAACTTGTACAAGAAAAGGAAGGTAAGTTATTCGTACCCTAAAATTGTTCTCCTCCCTCATGGCTCACTTGTACCTGTAGCCAACTAGCGCCCGGATCATGGCTAATATTGGTACAGTGTCTCTCACGGCTGTAACTTCTCGAGTACATGCAATGACACGATATATATAAACGGGAGCATATTTTTGGATATGGAGCTTGTCCGACCACGAGTTTACACACGACCATAAAAGCAAGCCATGTTCTTGCCCTGACAAGGGTGGCTCACAATGGATACCAAGGTCTTGGAGAAAACTAGCGTTCCCCAACACTCCCACCTGCAAGGTCAGCGTAAGGTACTTTTTGAAGACTACCTCTACTACGCAGCGTTGCGGCGGCGGGAAGAAGACAAAGAGACCAGAGGAGACTATGAGCCACCCGAGAGCAATGACAACAAGTCATGGTTAAAGCGCTTCTTCCTAGATCGTGGAGCGGTGGATGTAGGTTTCGTGGCTGAACGTGTAAAGTCCGAGAAAGACGTGGGCGGGCACGGTGAACCGCCCATGACGGCAGACGAGATCGAACGCGCCAACGCTTCTCGAGCCCTACGTTTAGCTTCCTGGATGTCTGTGTTCTTTCTTATCACGACTGATATTCTCGGGCCGTTCAACGCTCCTTACGCCATCTCACAAGTTGGCTGGGTACCAGGCATTATCCTCTATTTCTTCAGTTGAGTATATCCTTCCGTTGTTTTTATGAGAAGTCTAAAGGCGAACCGCGGTCGTTATCAGTGGGCGCTATTGCCTACTATACTGGTTTGATCCTGTGGCGCTTGTTCGTCAACTTGGATTCCCTCCGCTACCCGCTCAAAACATATGCGGATATTGCTGAGCGTATTTTCGGACGGACGGCAAGGCACATCTGCACTATATTGCAGGGCATTCAATTGGTGATTAACGTGAGTACCCTTGTAATCAGCTATCAATCATGTCAAATAGGAGACACCTGTCTTTTCGATAGGTCGGTACCATCTGTCTCTCTAATGGACAATCCCTATCCCAAGTCAGCAAAAACCATGTATGCTCACAGTAGCTCACGCGGTGGTGAACATTCATATGCTCACAAAGTTATAGATCTGTTTCTCTGTTGCTATCCTTGTATGGGCATTATTTGGAATGATCATTGGACAGATTCGAACACTGAAGGTATACCTTCTTCATTATGGATTTTGAGAATCGCATTCAACATCCTGGATCTAGAACTTTGGATGGCTGGCTAACAGTGCTGTGTGGTAATATTCCAATTGATGAATCTACATGCAAACCATTCTTAAATGCGATACTATTCGCAGGATTAACTTGATTGTTATCTTCGCGTCCATGGCATTTGTTGCGCACAGCCCACCGAATTTCGGTGCTGCTATGAAATCTCTCGGAGTCAGTCCCGGACCAGTTGTGACGGCGAAATTTGTGAGCCTTCCGTTGTTTTCCAAAGTAAGTATATACGCGCTGTTAACGTTGAACTGACCTAACAAGCCCGTATAGGTCAATGGTGTCATGAACATGGTAAATAAGTGCCCCCGCTTGCGTTCAGATGGAATTTCACACGGATGAACAGGTGTTTGCTTACGGAGGATCCATGATATTCCCAGAAATTGTCAGTCTCGTGTGAAACATTTTACATTACTCGCCTGACCCCCTCTCGTAGATGGCAGAGATGAAGAGACCAATGGACTTTTGGAAAGGCTTCGTCCGTCGCACATTTCTGGTGCAAGTGAATAAACCATTGATCACAATTTTAGACGCTTGCACAATTAGTCATTTTCACCGCTTACGTGCTCTATGGCTCATTCGTCTACGTGAGCGTCGCGAACGTTTCAGTGATACTAGGATCACGGGGCTGACACGCACCGCGGCTTTAGGCCTTCCAAGGACAGTTTAGTCTGCCACTCGCCTTCCAAGGCGTAAGCAAGTATTCATGGCAGACAGTGGGTAAGCATCTTAGTGGCTTTTGATGAAAGACTATTTTTCATGCATAGTATTCTAGGCAACGTTTTGATTCTCATTACTGGTATTATCGCTGCTGGACTTTATGGCAACATCGGCATTAAGGTCATGTACATCAATGTTGTCGAGGACTGGTTCCACGGTCCTCGACTGATGAGCGGGAAAGGTAGAATCATATGGACATGTAAGTATCTCGTCATTGTCACAAATAGGGCCCTGATCGACGCATGTGAATAGTCATGGTTTTGTTGTACTGGGCTGTCGGTACGCATTTATTGTTCCTGGTGTAACGAATGCTTGATTAATCTTTCTCGTTTAAGCATTTGTCATTGGTTCGGCCATCCCGCAAGTTCAAGCCATGGCGGCTTTGATTGCCGCAGTGGCAATCATGCAATTTACGTACACCTTCCCTCCACTCTTGCTGTTCGGATACCAGGTCATTAAAGATGCTATGGCCAACGATGCAGCATACTACCCTGGCCGTGGTACGAGTGGCCGGGTCGACACTTGGAAAAATTGGTCTCGCTGGAAGAGGGTGAGTTAACTCTTGCTTGTCGGTTACGTGTTGGCTGATATCGGGCGTTAGGGACTCTTTGGCGGACAGTGGTACTTCAAGTGGTTTAACTTGACGATCGCTTTGGGTGGTCTTGCGACTGCGTGTCTTGGAATGTGGGGTGCGGGAGAGACTGTTAAAGAGGTTTTTGGGTTCGCAGGTGCCGCAACGTCGTTTGGTTGCGCGTCGCCTGTGTAGCAGGGCTCTGTGCCAGGGCATGTGCCATGATGTCTCTTTGTGAATGAACGCTCCCGGTTGTAATATCTGTACTGTACTAAGTGTGTTTCGTTTCCTTACGAACCCATTGACTTTGCACCAATCTCTTGGGCTCATCCAATTATTACATGTCCCAATACCCAATCATATCTGCGAGAGGAGCACTGGACAATTCCGGACTGCAGATCTTCACTCACAAATATGGAAATTGAATAACATGTAACACCTAACCCTAAATTTCTTTCTTCCAGCTTGCAGAGCTCTACCAAGTCGTATTTCTCGCAACACCGAGCTTACTGGCCGAGTTGTGCCCGGGTCGGTGAAAATATGCCCCCAGGGATAACAGCTAAACCATCAAAAGTAACGGGTCCGGCTCGGAAGAGAAATCGAAAACGGAAAAGACGAGTCGCCTTTTCTTCCTCCTCCTCCTCGTCATCGTCTGATGAATCGTCTGGAGAATCGCCGGACGAGTCAGTGGCGAAAGTACAAAAGTCGCCTCAAAAAGTGGTCAGAATTGCTGTGCCAAAAGCTTCATCGGAATCAGCGTCATCCTCGTCCTCGTCTGACTCGAGTTCAGAGGAGGATGCAGCTGGAACTAAGGGCGTTCAAAGGCCCACACAGTCTTCCAACGAATCACGCACGCATATACAAAAAGGAACAGCAGAGATTTCCTCGCGTACACACGCGTCATTGTCACCGTCACCGTCGCCTCCACCCCCCACGCTTCCCACTTTCCTCCCTGAGAACGGGTCAAAAGACGACAATGTAAAAAACCAGCAGGTCCTTCGAGAAAAGTTCCGCAAGTTTTGGATGGCATCCGCCGCCGAAGGGTTCAGAGACGACTTAGAACAAATTCGGAAGGTGTGTTCTGGTTTTTTTTTTTTTACGCTGTGTGTCCTTCAATGTCCATAACTGCGCGCATATATCGACCGGCTCATTTGATTTGATCTGATTTGGGTAGGAACCGAACTTGAACACGTCGAAATTGGCGCTGCTGATTGACTCGTTGGCTTCGGGCGCCGATGTATTTACCTCTTCAGAGAAAGACGGCGAGAATGGGGTGAATGAGATCAATGTTATTCTTGACTAGAGCATATATGCGACTGTTTTTGGCAGTTGTGAATGTATGGATGGGAGCTTTGTCGTGCTGCAAGCGCTAGGTACGTCTCAAAAGTGTTTTAATGCAAGTATTGAAAGCAATAAACATTGATCATAAAGCATTTCTGGGTGTACAGCCAAATTGTACTTTAATGGAATTGAAGCACTTGGGTTACCGATTTCAAGGATGGGTCAGCTTTTTTTGCGCGCATATAAATACCTCTTGGTTCAGAAAGTGATGCTGAAAGAATTCGGATGACGTTGTGTCGCAATGAAGGTTATGGGCACTCGGAACTGATACGAAGCGGAGCAAGTAGGCGACTTTGCTTGGCGTGAAGAACACCAATGCGAATGCAACAAGAGGCTACCCGATTGTTGCGATGACATTGTTACAGATGGGATCACTTTTGGATGACCGGTGCGACCACTACAGTCGGAACGTTACACGGGCCGCGAAAACCCTCCGACGAGTGAGGCAAATCACACGACTGAATATTGACTGCACAACAGATGGTGTACCCGGACAACCAAGTCCATCGGAGTGAGCCCGTCTGATGTGTAGTAGCTACTGGTATATACAGTAGGCGTCCCTGCTTGAATGTTTGGATGACTGGTGTCGGATTTGTAGACGACTGTCGATCAAATCTTGAAGAATTCTGTCACCCCAGGGAATCGTTATAAGGCGGATCACGGTTAACTTCGACAGTCATGGTAATTGGGAAGCATCATTTGACACAATCGTTGACGTACCTCTACCATTCATTTGTTGTAATGTAATGCAGTTAAATCTGATACGACCTCCTGCCAAATGCTTTGATTAGATCTTTAAGCACAGATTCAATAAATATTGCGGTACTAGGGTAACAATCTTGTAAACGATCAAGTACTAATGAGAAAAATAGATAGACGAAAAAGCAATGCAAAGTCTACCAGTCAATTAAAAAAACCAACCAGCGGACGGGCCTGCCAGCCAATTGCAAGTAACCATAGCTAACAAGCTGATGATATAAGTGGTAATAGGTATGGGGTGGGGGATATCAAGAAAGGGTAGAAAGAGCATCGTCATTATGGTCATCAGCATTTTTTATGCCCTAATTCTCCGTTTTTGATGGATGTCCAAGTCACCGAACAGGAAGTCCCATAAACTCGTCCAACAACTACGACCAAAATGTCTCAGCACGCGGTCATAGAATAAAGAAAAAGGTGACACACCTTGTCCATCTCTCCCAACTGTCTAAAGGCGCCGGCATACACGTCCCTCACGAGGGGGTGCAAACTCTCTATATCTACAGGACGTCCAAACAGAATCTCGTCCACAGGATCTAGAGGCGGGAGCGGGGCTCTAAGATAATGCCTTTGAGGCTGTTTCTCCGACTGAGGTTGTTTTTGTTCCATCCGATCGAGTTCTTGCAACATCATAATCGCCGCTTTGCACTCAATCACCGCCATCATGTTCTCCACTCCAAAGTCATCCTTTGGCACCAGCGGTCGTCTCCCCATGCCTTGGAATGGCGACTGTGACTGCGACCGAGAGCGAGATTGATGGTGTAGATTCTGGTACTGTCCAGACCGAGATGAAGACAGCTGCGATCGATGTTGAGCATTCTGCTTGGAGACCGTCGAAGCAGACCATGAACCAGTGCCCGGATTCGGAGGTGGCGTGCTCTTGCCGGTTGGAGATTCTGAAATAACAGATGTAATAGTAGGGTTATGGCGCGTAAAAGAACTGGTTGGCGTCATCTTTCCCGTGGGAGTCACAGTTCCAGATGTATTGACACTGTAGTTGTTCGGATTATGGCCCGTGGGGGTAATAGTCCCCGGTCTCCCGCCCGCCCCAAAGGTCTTATCGCTCACTGCACTGGCCGCAGACCCTGCTCTCCTGTGGTCATGTGGGTTTGGCATTCTATTTTGCAAGCCTGCCGATCCGGGCGTAACTGATCTCGAGCCAATCTCCGTCCCATCATCCATGAACGAATACTCCGATGGTGACACAGAGCGCAACGAGTCCACAGCTGACAGACTCCGGCCTGCTAGACTGAAAGCTGCACTCTCGACGCTTAACACTGACCTTACATCAATGCTGCCACCGCCACCACCGCCATGGCCAGCAGCCGCGCGAGCCGCTGCCCTCTTTTCCCTCTCCCGCCCCCTGAGCTTCCCATTTTTAATCTTGCTCAACACCCTATCCAACTTGTCACTATCAATCGCGCTCCTGTTCCTCCCAACTACGCCTGCAAGAACATCTTGTCTCCCGTGCTCCCTCCATTCCTCCGCCACGATGTCGCTGATGTCGTATGATTCCCCGTCCGGTTCGACGTACGAATACCGCAATGTGTCCGATGAGTCATATCGCGAGCTACGAAGCACAGCATTGTTAGGTAGTAGAACATCCATCCCGCGTAACGAGTTGGTCTGCGCAGAAAGAATCGCACGCTGATTCGCTCGCATGGCTGCTCGTTGAGCCGCAATAATTTCCTGCCTGGACGGTTGCACCTTGGACTTGCTTGCCATGCCTTCATCCCCAACTGTTTCCGAGCCAGCGCTTGACACCGTCGAGTCGCGATGCTGGTGAAGATGTTGCAATGCGATCTCATCCAAGGGGGCAGACATTCTGTGTCGAGACGTCGAGTTGCGGTAAGATGTTGCACGGCGAAGGATGAATACAGGGTCATCTGGGGATACATCCTCAGTGTTACCCAGCAGAAGGGCGGAATCCATCGAACGGCGCTTCAAGCTAGGATTTTGAGTCCGGTATGCTGGTGGCCGGGGGTATGCATCAATCACTTTACTTGAAGGCGCAAGCTCCTTCTCTGCATAAGCAACAAATGGTTAGGACAGTGGCGGTGCAAACGTCTCCCTACACAACGCACCTTGCCCATTTCCAGTGCCAATACATAATCCATACCTGACCCTAGACGAGCTTCTTCTCTTGGCCAGTTTATCCTCAACTTCATCTCCCCCATCCACCACACCTTCCAGAATTCCAAATCTCTCTAATCCCAGCTCGATCACTTCAGCCACAGTGACATTATTGGGGAACATGAACACCTTTTTCCTGAACGGAGCCGAAACTGTATTAGACGACGCAGCGGATAGCGTGTCTTTGGGCACGATCGCTTCCGTGAAGGGGTGGAACACCATATCATCCGGCAAATCAATAGGATGGATGATCAACTGCAATGCGAACCTCAAGCTGGGCGAGCTGAATCTCTCAGGAGGCACATTATTGTTGCCATGTCCCTGTATCATCGGGTATCGGACAGCCAACGATGAATGGATTTCTGCTCCGAGAGAAGAGGTTGTCGACGACATCGACAGTTCGCCATCTCCTCCAAGCGCAACCAAAGACGCGCTATCATGCGACGTCTCTGCCATCAGCGTATGATCCCCGGTGTCATCGTCGTCCCCATACAGCCCATACCGTCCACCATGTCCCAACGCACTGCCTGCCTCCTCATCCCCTCGTCCCGCTAACACCACCCCTCCTAGGCCGTCTTTCTCTCCTCCACCCACACCACCAACCCTTCTGTTCAAGTAAAATTTAAGCGCGGAATCGTCCGTAAAGTCGTTCATGGGCAGTTGCCTAATGGAAGGGTGCATGGACAGACTCGCCACACTGCTGATGCTTGCGATGCTGTTCCTGTTCACCTTTGGAGGCATACTGCCACCGGCAGCCTCGATCCCATCTTCATCCTGCAGCACTTGCATAGAGAGACTTTCAAACACCACCAGAGGCTTTTCATTCGGTCTCAGCACGGCAGATGCTCCGCCTTCCACACGTTTCACAGTGAGGTAATACCCTCCCACGTAGGCTTCCCCTTCCCCAACCGCCGACGAATCAGAAGCTGACGCAGGGATTTCAATAGGAGGTAAACGGAATCGCTGAATGGCCTGCTTGACAAGCTCAGCCGCTGTTGTGCTCGAGTTGAGCAGTACAGTCTTGAAGGTGGCATCCGTCTGCAAGTTTCTTCCAGCAAACACACGTATCACGCTCAGATCAGGAACGTTAGCTTGACCGTCAATACCCGACATAAGAATCAGTGAACCAGGACGTTGGCGTGGTGTAGAGGGAGGAGCGAGGGAAGGGTTTGTACTGTTGCTGTTATTGGATCCACTGGCAATTGACATGGGCTGATACGACCTTGGAGAACTGAGGAACGACGAGCTGGCCATGAGAGCCGGTTCTGACTGTAACCCGTACGAAGGCTGTACTTCCGGTGGTGACGAGGGTGACCGATTGAGGTATTGCTGGTATAGCGCCTGTTGTTGCATATCGCGTTGACGAAGCTGGGAAGCATGCGGAGATAATGAAGCTTGTCTTTCAGGTGTTGCGAGCGGTTGCGATTGAGGTTGTTGTTGTATGCCAGAAGGAGACAGAGCTCGTATAGCTTGCTGTTGCTGTAGCTGCATTGCTGCTGCCGTTGTTGGGGACGGGGCCATGTCCTGAACGTTCGAGGTCGAGTTGGCCGTGGGGGTGCGATGCCCGCTTCGAGTCGACTCTTCCGAGATACGACCGCTTGAGCTGTCCTTTTCTGCGCTCTCTTGCGATGCAAAGGACCCAAGTGAGCCGATGGAAGTTCCTCGTTCGACCGCCTTGTGTTTCTCCTTTTCCTTGTCCTTCTTGCCCCCACCAAACAATCCGCGGAATACAGAACCTTTCTTCTTCTTGGTACTCCCTCCGCTTTCTTCGCTGTCTGCGTCTCGGTCCCGGTCCTTTTCCTTCTGTTTGTCTTTGAGAGACTGTTCCTTCTTCAGCTTGGCACCGCCGCTATGAGAGCTTGCAATGGAGGAAGGGCTAAGAGCCCTGATAGAGCCCTCCTTGGTACCTGCCGTTTTAGCTCGTTTCTTCGCCTCCTCAGCAGCAGCCTCTTCCTCTGCACGCCGTTTGGCACGGATGGTAGTCTCTTCCTCCATGACTGCACTTGGAAGATAAGATCCACTACTCGCTCCAGGGTTGATGGTATCCTCATCACGTGCAATGGTAGGCGTCGCGGTCACCTTGCGAGTTTCGGTTGCATCGAGAGGATCCATCTGCATCCTCTCACGAGATGAAGAGTGATGCAGACTGTGCTGTTGCTCCGCTGCTTGCTGTTGTGGCTGTGCGAGCAACTCTCGCTGTCGCTGCTGAGACTGTGTACCAGGCAGTAATGACGCAGGAATTGCTGCATTTCTCTGCTGCTGTTGCTGTTGCTGTATTTGCCGAGCTCGCGCCTGCGCCTGCATCTCCTCAATCGTCATTTCTCCCCAGAGCATCCTTTCATCCACCTCCATGCTGGTGTCAGACTTATTACCAGCGCCCAAGGCTTCCATTGCAGCAAGTTCCCTTTCCCTTTCTTCATCAGCCAAACTTGGATCTTCGCCAATGTAGGCCACATCATCCCACTCCATATTCTCGTCCTCCTCCTCTTCCTCTTCGTTCCATACTGCCGGCAGATATCGATGAACAGGGAAGGAAGCATTAAATTGGACAGATTTTGATTTGTGAAGGCGAGAGCGTGATTTTGAGCTGGTATTGCTTGGGTCAGGTGAGGGCGATTTACGAGTACCCAGACGTGAATCGGCGCGTAAATGACTCTGGCTACCTTCTTTTTCATGCTCTGTGGCCGACGCCAGCTATGTCAATGTGAATTGTCAGTCTTGGAGTTGAGTTGTTTATAGTGAGGGGTGATTTAAATAGCGGAAGCAATGTAGGTTGACCAAAAATGGCCATCACATTCCGGCCCAAAGTTTCCCATGGATGGCCGGAAAATAAAATGAATAAATACAGGCAAGACTCACATCCACGTTCCTATGCTTGTTGAGCCTCGCAAGACGCTCGAACGGCGTTTCGATATTTTCAGCGGGGATGTATCCCACTTCTTGAGTTTTGAGCACTTTGACCAGCCACCAGTAGCTGTTGCTGTCATCCATGAGAATGAGACTGTCGCCCTTGACGACGTTAGCCTGACCCTCCACAGTAGCAGCAAAGCTATGTAGCGAGTACACGAGGTCAAAGTTTATAGACTCGTCTGGGATGGAAAGCTCAGACGACATGTCGTCCTCCTCGTACATGCCATCATCACGTTCCTCATCGGAATCGTGTTCCATGATGGAGTATCCCTCCTCGTCTTCTCCAACGTATACATCGTAATGATGACTAGAGGCTGCATCCGCGTGTGCTTGCATCTGCATGTGACTAGAATCTTCCTGCATTTGTTCGCCCAGGTCGAACGTATCTTGTTGCTGGGGCCCATGCCCGGTATCTACAGCCTGCATAAACGAGGGATTTTGAAGGATTTGAAAAGTACGGAAGAGCGAATTTTTGAATGATTAAGATGGGAATTGGAGAATTAAAGGGAAAATGAGTGACTTTGGAGAAAAAACGAGGAGAGATTATCTGGTGTACCCGTCAGAAATTTTGACGAGTTGGAGTTTTACAAGCACCCATACGCCTGACTTGTTGTTTGGCAAACCATAGGTGGAACAAATAAACCACCAAATACTGGCCTCCCCTGGGCCTCCCCAGAAAATAGCACTCGAAAGACATTGACAGAGTGGTCCAGCCCTTGCTTGATCAGAGGGCAATCGATTGAACCTGAAATCCGTGGATTTCACTTGGTAGTGTGATTTTTTTTTCAGGGAACAGCTACCTCCAGTGAACAAAATGTCGGCCTCAGCAGTGCCGTGTAACGGTTAAGGCTTGTTCCAACACGTGACATTGCCATGCGCCGTGTAAAGTATTTGACCACTGTGGATTGTACAATTTTCCTCAGTATATAAACTAGATAGTTACAAGTGAATGAAGTAGGCTTAGAACTGTCACCTCGAGAGAAGTAAGAACCGTGTGACGATACAGCTAACCGCACTAGCGTCACATGCCGCCGATAGAACCTGCAGTATGGGTTGCTCTCTCACACACATGCGAACATGGCGCCTTGTGCCGTTCATATTCTCATTCATATTCCACGGCAAAGCGTTCCTCAATTCATTGGTTTTTTTTCTGGAGTCGCCGAGGCTGCAGATGTTTGATAGGAATTTCGAAAGACTTTGGAAAAACAATCAATGTGTAAACAAACAAATAAAATATGGTCCGGGGTCTCCTGCAGCGCACTGAGAGAAAATTGATAACAACTGTCAAGACTGCTGCCATCGGACTTGTAAAGGTGACGAAAGGCGCAGTCAGACTTACCTATGCCGGAGTCGGGTATTGGTTGACAAACGCACTGGAACCCCAGGCTTTGGTTTCCATTCCGCCTCAACCAACGGCATTGCGTCAACACCTTGAATTTGTAGGTTATGCTGTGTTATGGACCAAGGCAGTGAAGGTCAGGACAATCAGTGTCCCTGGTGGGGTAGAATTGACAGCTATTGACTTGCTCTATTTTAAGGACACTCAATCAATAACATCAGACACCTGACATGTCCGAAATGCCAAGAACCCCAGCACAGACGCTCTGAATTATCAACATCGACCTAGGAACATGCTGCCGAATCTGCGGAACATACGTAGCAACACATGTCTCAACAAGAGGCACGAGCACAGAAGACTCGTGAGGTGGATCCATGCCCTGATGTTGATTGGGTTTCGTCGTGTGTATGCTTCAAACTTCGAAGCACGTCCTATTAGCGTTTTTGAGTGGCCTGACTTTCTTAATTTCCATAGTGTCCTCGTGTAAGGCTGCGAAAGAGTGACTCATTAAGGAATCTCCCATACTTGGGCTTTTCCGGCCGGTTAGGCAATCAAGTTGGACATGTGGAAATCCGAGAAGAATCCTCACAGACAAGTGGAACCTAATTCAACATCAATCGTCATTTCGCAGGCAATATGACTTCGGCTCGAAGACACTACCACTGAGCAGAAAAGGCATGCGTCCCACCCAGTGCCACTGCCGCAGCCTAGACTCGAAATTAGCCTCCTCTACCCTTGAAATCATGATCGTGGGACATCCCGTTTGGGACAGCTCATCATCTGTCAAGCGATTAGTAACCTATACATGAGACCGGGGGAACAGCCTTTGGTCGCTCCTCTCTCCAACCCCCTTCCAACCACCCCACCTTCCGCAACCAAACCGAAGGACGGAGTCTCAACGGACAGTCGACATCGTGTTCACCGTCGTCGAATGAAATAAGAGAGAGAGAGAGGACTCACCCCAACCGTGTCACCAGCACCCACATCTCCATTTTTGACCACGCTACACCCCACTTTTGTGCTGCACCGCCCCGAACCACTGAACCACCCACACATCTCCGGACACATCGTACGCAAAAATGCTTTGGATATTCAGGAAATCAAAGGTGCGCTCCCTCTGTCTTCTCCTTTGCATCTCTGCAAAGGCTTGGCAATGACGATTTCATTGGTTGACGGTGCGCTGGAGCAGAGTAAATTTGTCAAGTCATCACGCAATCAGCCTCTCTGGCTCGTTTTAGGCCGCTACACATTCTTCCCGACGGTATGTATACTCCTACCGCTCCCATTTCAATTGACACGCTCGTGGCTTATCGTCACCGTCAACTTCTTAATAGGCATCTCAGTCCACGTTAAGTTCTGAATCGGGCTTCAATAAGGTGACATATGGCCGTCAGGTCAGTTCCGTTCTTATGATCGTCAAATTAATAAACGTCCTCATCATGAATTAATGGCGGCTGGCTGTCGCATGATAGGCTGAGCTGCTAGATGATGATAATTTTGCTTGGGGAGGACCTAGAAAACAGAAACAGAAATCACAGAAGTTCAAGCGGAAGCACTACGTGTTTTTCAGACGCAGGTTTCTTTGGAAAAGTACACAGAAGTGACATGTAACATCTTTTTATGCATCAACATTGTATTATGATACCACATTGGTGGCAGGCAAGAATTCGGGCGCTACTTTGAGTGATTAAGCACCTGTTTGAGTTCGACGATGAACTAGCCCAAGTTGGGGTTGCGCCCGTTGGGGAGTGTCACTGGCAGGTGTCAGTAGCTTTTAGTTGCCCCAACCCGCTCCGGGATTCTTTTTCTGTTTGATCGAGCCAGGCACCTGCCCACATATGGTCAAGACGATGGCAAAAGCACACGTCGAGGGGGCACAGTAATAGAGCGCGCCCACTAGTACAGAGCACGTCGATCAGTTAGCATCTCTAGATAATATGTCACCAAACACGAACTAGGATCTGGACCTGGCCATCACCAGTGACCACATACCCTTGTTCGATTTTGGTACATGTCTTTATTCCGGTCGGAACTCAATCTGCAACGGCGGAAAGATACCAATACTTTTCAAACCCTGAATATCGGTGGATGTTAGTTTTTTTTTTGGTTGAAAATGTTTAGCTTGATCCTCGGTCGGCGCTGCATATCAATCACGGGGTATTCTCTCCGACGTTACTATACAACCGAATACATTGATTGAAAGCTACGAGCCAGCATAATGACCCTTGCCGTTATTGCGGCTGTGTGCCCCTGAGCCGTCGCTCTGTAGCAGGCTCGAGGGTCCTCAATGCTGTAGTCAAAGGCGCAGGCCATGTGCGTAGTTCCGTAAGCCGCCCTCCGCGGCCACGTGGTGGGTCTCCGTAACAAAGAATACAGCCACTACTTTTTTCAGTTACCTTGTTGGTTCTTCGAGTTGCATTGGCCAAGCATTTGTAGTTCCGTAACCCCTCCACGATGCCTCAGGGCGTCCCTACAACAAAGATATATTCGCCACTAATCTTTCAGTTCAAACATCGTTACGAGCCATTTGGTTCCTCGAGTCACCTGTTTGACGCCTTTCATGACGTATACGCTCGTGAATACTATTTTGTCCTGTTTCGGATATAGCTCCCTCGTGGCAACAGCCTGGGCGCGCAAATAGCATAACAGGCAACCCCCCGCTAACGATCTCGTAGTTGAGGCAACAGGTCCGATATGTAGAGCTCTCCGCATTCCAAACAGACAGGTCCACGTGTATGTCGGTCTTGAATTTCGGCAAAAATATTTTCTGTGCATAAGAAAACATTAGTTAATATATAATGAGCGCTGGGCAATAATATGCCTACTTTAAGACACAACCTGGTCACTGGTGCAGCTCCGCAAATATAGTAGCTTTCCAATTATCCCGTCAATCTTGGCCATTCGTTTTATTGGAATATTTCTTCTGCTGTCTGCATTCAGGGTGACAAGGTTAGGTGGAATTGCTTGAACCAAGCGAACGTACCTCAAAGGTAATCTCGCACTCGATCGACGCTCTTCCGTTAACCACTGTATGCACCATTCAATATCGGTTTTCACAAACCGGCCCTGGTCGACATGTTGTCCAACTTTTCGGATTACTCCTCTGAATTTTTTCTGGTTGATAGCTTGCGGTGGCATATAAAAAACACCAACACACATTTCACTTCCCATCTCCTGCCATGTTTACTTCCAGAATCCAGCCATACTACTTTTCATGGAATAACTGCGTTGCGAACTTCTATTTCGATGGAACGGAGGATCATATTGACCGCATCATCTTCCGTGGGCCCCATGGTCAAGGAGTTCTTATGGACAGTATCTTCGCTCTAAACGTGGATGATACTGTTTTGAAGGAAGCCGACAAGGTAGTGTTTGAATTTCCAAAGCAAAGAAGGATTCGACTCGTAGTAGCTGTCAGTCCGTTCATCGCTCTGTCCGCATACTAATGTTGATTGATGTCGTCGCAGTGGAAAGAATACAAGCGCAAAGCCTGGATCCATGAAGTAGACACTGGACTGGAACACCCAACTGTCACCATGGCCGAACTTGCGAAAATGGTTGCCGCGCTCTGTAAGATGTCAATGGAGGTTCGTGCATTGCCCGACAATTGAAGCCACTTTCTGAGCTTGTACCAAACAGGAATTGCATGGACTGGGGAAGGCTTACCCCGCTATCCCGAGATTCGAAGAGATGGCGTTGATGAGTTTGATCAAGACTTCCGACGAGGAGGAGTGCTGGCAAGTAGTATTTGGGACCAGAACATAAGATGGTTGCATATATTATTGACAGTGAAAAGGAAATCATCGTTCTCAATTGCGATTTGCAGGCAGGGCAAAAAGAGAGAGCGGATTGTTCGGTCAGAGTTCAATACTTAATAGCGGGAAACAGAAAGGAGATTGTTGCTGTTCAGAGAATTTGAGCCATGGAGATGCCAAGGAGGGTACGGTTGTCGTGATATAGAACAAGAGATATCGGTTATAGATTTTGCTGCCAAAAATTCCTTATCTGTAGGTATAACACCGCTCCTCGATAATGATGTAACCAATCAGAGGTTGAAGGGCTGTCAGTATAATCTTGGTGGAGTCGATGCGAAGAACGTTGAGGGCTGTGAGATAGAAATTCAGCAACTATTACGAAGTTTTCACACGCGGGCGGCGAATAACTTGAACATGCCCTGCATGCATGGCCTTACTCTTATTTGGCCTGATCTCTCGCCTGCTCTTCATGGTGGGCCCATCTACCCCCATCATGGATCTGACAAATGAGCCAGGGACAATGAGGAGCCACCGTAACGTTGTCCTCATATTGTTCCGACAGGTCGGCTGACACTTTCTGCGCTGACCCTTCTCATGCACACCACCCTCACAGCAGACCATTGTCACAAGAATAGAAATTGAGTTATGAGGACACCCATATGTTCAGATGCTGTAACTGATCTTGCCTTGCTTGGTGCTTCACCAGTTCACCCTTGAACATGATAAGTACATGGTCAAATTCCAGGTTCATGGTGGCATTCCAAGAATATGGTACTTGTACAGGTGCATACACACTTGCTGTAGTTCTAACCATTTCTGGCATTGCCTGCAGGCAAAGTCTCTTTGACATGGGAAAAAAGAACATGCAGAAGTAGAGCACAAGCACACGGTTGTCACTGTAGCCCTATTTGAGCAGTTATTAATCTAGATTTTACTTTTATGTCCAGAGACCCGGACAACTGCACCAGTTAGCAGGTCCACCCAGTTATGTCTAATAAGTGTAAGTATCACCTGACGAAAATCCTCCCAAGGCATTTCTACCAGATCTTGTTCCACCAGATAAAGTACACCCATCCATATGGCTATTGTGGCAATGTATCATTTAACAGATGGTGCTATAACCCCAGAGCAAAACTTCAATGGTTAGAAATCTACACAGATCTGTAAGTGGTGCTGTGGAGAGGTCTGTAGTATGTATGATGTGGGAGCCAAGACATGGGTCCAATATGTTGGCTTTGTAATGATCAATCTAACACCAGCTCCTTTATCCATGGCTTTGCATGCTAGAAATGGAAACCACACTGGAATGATTCCAATGTGCTGGCTACACGAGGCCATTCCAGAGGTTGTTGGAGATTTCCGATTACACCTTAATGAGGGATACCCATTCCAGATCTTCACCCGATCCTAGGTAAAGCAATTGAACAGATCTGTACCTGATCCGAGACGAGGCGATTGGATTTTTCCTTCTCAAAACAGCTTGCAGCAGCGTATAAAAAACCCAACACACATTCCAATGCCCATCTCCAACCATGTTTGTTCCCAGAACCCAGCCATACTACCTTCCCTGGACAAAGACTGTGTCCGGCTTCTATTTTGATGGAATGCCCCAGGAAACGCAGATTGATCGCATCACTTGTCATGGTCCCCATAATCCCGGAATCCTCATGAACAACGTCTTCACGCCAAATGTTGATGATACTATCATGAAGGAAGCCAACAAGGTGGTATTTGAATTTCCAAAGCAAAGGCGCATTCAACTAGTAATAGCTGTTAGTCCATTCATCGCTCTGTCCACATACTATTGTTGACTGATGTCATCTCAGTGGAAAGAATACAAGCGCAAAGCCTGGATCCATGAAATAGACATGGGACCGGAGCACCCAACAGTTACCATGGCCGAACTCGCGAAAATGGTTGCCGCGCTCTGTAAGGTGTCAATGGAGGTTCGTGCGTTGCCCAACATCGAGGCCACTTTCTGAGCCTGTCCCTAATAGGAGTTGCGTGGGCTGGGAAAGGCTTACCCCGCTATCCCGAGATTCGAAGAGATGGCGTTGATGAGTCTGATCAAGACTTCTGATGTTGAGGAGTGCTGGCAGGCTGCATTTGGGACCAAAGCATAAGCTAATTGCATATATTCTTGCCAGTAAAAACGAAATCATTATGATTTGCAGGCAGCACTGTCTGTAGGCAAAAGAGAAACTTTCCTCGGTTGATGTGCAATGTCAGAGCTACGGATCATGCAGCCAGTGTTCTGAATTTGTTTGGTTCTGTTCAGCGAATTCGAACGGAAGAAGTGCGAGTTCGTTTTCCTGATATATAACCGCAGACGAGTCCTGGGTGTAAAGGTTGTGATTTTGCTACAGGTTGAATCTGTATCTGTTTATGCGAACAATCCACTTTCCCTGCGCCCATAGTACCCTGTTCAATAATAATTCAGTTAATCAGAAACTGAAGCCTCATTGTTATTACCGACAGTAGCCACGCGCGGGGCAAGTATGAACAAGAAATGTTCAATCTGTTCATTTATTGCAAAATACCTGATTGATTGATCTAATGGCTTTAAAGGCTCGTTCAGCCAGCGATCGACTAACACTGTGCATTGCATGGAATGTAGAATGACAATACGTGGTCTACTAATGATGGTGGTGTCGTACAGAGATTCATTAGAAAAATTGACGAGTAAAAAGATATGACAGCCCACAGCAAATTCATAATCGATCATACAGACAGAAAGTGTCTCGAACGGGCTACAGTGGTATTGTTAGCATGAATGTTGAGTGGGTCGTTATCGGGGCGTCATGAACCATTCTGAGGATAAATGCACATGGTCAATCACGACGTCCTGGTTTGAATTTTTGAAACTGGCCAGTGTGAGTGAAAGCGCGGTTCATTGTAGGCTGGCATGGCGGAACTTGATTCGGAGTGCTAATTTCTATGATGGTGGCACCGAATCTGAGTTTCTTTCGGCAATGTGACTCACCAACGACGCTCATTGTCTTCATCATGCCTGCAGTCAGATTAAACATAGAGGCATATGCATACAACCCAGTGGAGAGGAGAATAGGCAAGGCATCAAAGTTGAAGGGAGGTGCGTCGGAAGTGGCTGAAGATTTCATGGTCACGTCCAGACTTCAAGCAATGGATAAAAGAGATGTTCATTACCCTCAAACTGCTACTGAGCGAGCATCTTTCAAGTTGAAGAACGGAAAGGTCTCCTTGGTTAAAATAATAATTCGCCGCTGACTGAACATGGCATTCGCATAGTGTGTAACACCACATCAGTGGGATGTATACGACCATATACTTTCCATTCCTGTAGGGAAAGTAACAACATACAAGAACGTTTCTTCCGCTATTGGTGGTTCGCCTCGGTCAGGTATGTTCGCACATTCATCTGGCTTTCTCGACCCACACTGAACAGCGCACAGTGGGTAATGCGTTAAGAAATAATCCTTTCAGTCCCTATGTTCCTTGTCACCGCGTAATTGCGTCTGATTTGTTCATTGGCGGTTTCTTCGGCGAGTGGGGCAAGACGCATAAAACGGGTACAAGATACAACCAGAAACTAGGCATTCTGACTCGGGAAGGCGTCGAATTTACGCAAAACGGGAAGCTCGCATATCCTGACCGCGCAATGTGGAAACCGCAGTCTTCAGAAGGAGATGGCGCATTTTCAGGTCCACCAGTTATGCGTGCGAAAGCTTCACGTGATGTCAGTATGTTGATGATGTAATTGAGATTGAACTCTGAATGTGACAAAAATGGACAACGTCCTTCACGGGGCGCACACAAATTGGTGCCTTCCGTCTCTACAGCAAATCCAATGCCGCTACAAAAGCCGAATGTATGTTGCTTTCCCTTCATCACCAAACTTGTCCTTGTGCACCACCGATTTGTGAACATTCATGAACTCGAGGCGTCTCGAATGTCGAGAAGGAGTAACAGGAACGAACACCATGCCTTTTCCGATGGATGTCAATGTGAACGATACAGGCATCCCGCTGTCTTCTACACCCAACAGCAATATAGCCCCTGCTGAGGATGTCACAGCAATGGTTACCGCTAGTCCCGACCACTTGTCGGACAGTGTAGAACATGTACCTTCGGGTAAGCATTTTCATGCGCATATATGCATGCAAGACGCGATATACATACCTAAATGGAATCACCTATGTTAAATCATTATTTTCGACTTCCAGGTTTGATACCAACCACGTCACAATTTGGTCCTGGTAAGTTAGAATAATACATGCAGAGACGGAAGTAGGATTCTAATGAGAACTTGAATTCAGATGAACAGGCAGCTCGTAATTTGGGCTCACTCAGAAGAGCCAGACTGGCGAATTCAAGCCCCCCGAGTCCTTCGCGTAATAGCAGACCTGCGCGATCGCCAAATTTTGGAACTGTAAATGTCAAGAACAGTTTTCGTCGCAGCCTTGATGGTTCTGTTTCTCTCACGTCACTTGCTATTAGTAGTCTGGAGGTTCCCAATTTTACTGGAAGACAGTATTCTTCTCGAGAACCCAGCGGGAACCAAAGTACTGAGGGACCCTCTTTACCAAATCAAACAGGTGATATCGCCCTGTCCCAAAAGGACATTTTTCAACAGGGTGTATCATTCGATAAACAAACATCTGTTATTCTTCCAAACCAAAGAGGTAACATATTGTCTTGAATGACATTGCTCCCAACTTACCGGTTACAGGTTCATCTCGTATTGCAAGGAAGAGCGACCCGCCTATACCGTCGCCTGTTCTACGTTCACCCGCATATGCCGATTACCAAAAGGATGTTGGCTCGCCCAAGAAACCAGCAATTGGTTCCCGATCACCATCGCAACCACGCTCACGAGCCACTTCTCCTCTGCGTATTATTCAACAATGGTCTTCCAACCTCTACCGTCCTCGACCGCCAGCAGATGAACCATTCGTTCCCGTGAATCCATTTACTAATCGGCCCAACGTCTCGAAGTGTCGCATATGCAAGTCGCAGCGACAGCCAGGCAGCCCTGTATCCGAAAGAAGTTATGCTTCTTCAGACCAGCAATATGATTGCCATCATGTCGTCCCGTTTTCCACCATCTCTAAAGCCGTTAGCTCCATGCGCTTGCTGCTCATAGATACACTCCCCAGGCAACTCTATTTGAATATCTTGCTTCGCCTACCAGCAATGTACTTTTCACGCGTGGCTAAAATTTTCGAGGATGCCGAGGTGAGCAAACCAGACATACAAAGGATGATAGATGCTGGTGGTGGCGGCGGATTCTTCTTATTGCCCTCAGCTGCGGAATCAGCACATTTTAACGGCAGCCTTGGGCACGGAGCAACCCCTCACCCAATGTCTCCCAATGTAGCATCTGGCATTGGGCTTTCATCACATATTGGAATTGCCCCTGCGTCCGTGGTGAATGTTCCTCTCCCATTTCCAGAAGAATGGACAGCACCATTGGTGCCCCCCGCTCTTATTCGCTTCAAACAGTCATGGGAAGTATTCATTGACTCGTTAATGAGAGAGTGGAAGACTCTCAATGTAGTCTCAGCTTTACTGCTCTCGTGCGTATTCGTCATTTGCTTGGGCATAAATTTTACAAAGGTTTCTTCCACTGTAGTGCGATCTTGACCATGTTCCAGATACCAACCGCTGCATCTGACCCTGTCACCCGGAGCGCTGCACTGATGTCTTTAATCTGTGCCCTAATGAGCCTGTCGTATGGTTGCATGTATATCGTGAGATTTGGTACAATGAGAAGCATGTATAGAGCTTCGAGATGGGCAGAGGTGAATCTTACTCACAGGTGACGGACTGCATGCTAAGCAGCGATTTAACAGGAAGCACAAAAGTCCAAGACATCAATATTGTGGAATGTATGGGTATTTCTTGCGATGCCTGCCGTGTGGATGGCATGGTGCGTGCAGAGTCCACAGTAGACTTCGAAAGGAAACTAACAGTGCCCTAGGTCTATGGTAATGTTCATCGCATCAATACTGTCCTTCGTTTGGAGAACAGGTTCTGTTGAAGACATGGCCGAGCGTCCACCACTTAGCGTGGAGGCATCTCTCGGTCCAAGGCTCGTGATCACGACTGTGTTTATGATCGGCCTTGTGTACTTTTTCCTGATCGTAAAGACACTGCAGCGTTATGGTTCACATATAGGAGTGCGGGGAATTATCAATGCTCGTACTGGTATTGATGCAAGTGGAAGTCATGATGCCGCCAAGGGAGGAAACAAGCATGAGTTGGAACAAGACAACAGGACCGAGAGACGAGGGAGACAGAGGGAGAGACATAGTCCAGGAACCGATCGGGAGGCAGGTCGTGATGGGAAGAAGGGAGACGTGAAAGTGGTAGTCGCGGAGGCAAAGGAGACTGAACAAGAAGGCGACAGCTCCAAGTTCAAGGCGATTGTTGGACTTGGGCTGGTAGAACTTGGTCGAGACGAGACTGTGGATCTAGAGAAGGGACTGTGAGTGGTGCGATTTAGAATGACTTGGGTCTACTTTATGGGAGCTGACTTTGAACGCTGCCGCTACTTTGTCCTGAGATATTACATTAATGATGAATGCATGGACAACTTTCTCTGATCGACTCGAAGCTGAAGAGGTAATGGTGACAGCCATCGATAACTTACGCGTGCCATAGAAGATCACTATATCAATCTGTATGTGATGACATGCTGAACGTGTTGCGGTGAAAGCTGGCTCCTTCGTCTCCGAGACGCGCAAGTCATAAAACACTCTGACTATTGTGATATGTTATGCGCATCCTTCAACATAGAACGTTAGAGTCTGATTTCATCGCTGGCTACTCAGATAAATTACTGTAGGTGACGCATATATCTAACAAGCCGTCGCCCGGACTGGCTCAGTGAAATGTTTGCTTTTCAGCAGTCTCACCATGATTTTCACACCTAGCGAGAGCGAGACAATGTTCTTGAGCCGTCAACCTTTTATCTACGCTTTTGCATACATAAAATCTTGTGTTATGCACAATCAATTTCAGATTCTGCTACGAAAAAGTGAAACACTGTGGAAAAAACCCCGTGAAACGGCATAAACCGAATGCTTTTCTCTCTTTTTTTTTTTTTT
>JNHW02000149.1:0-24923 GCA_001691775.3 Amanita inopinata Kibby_2008
GTACTGAGATGTGTAGACGTAAAATTTTCGTTATGTAGGCCAATAGTGCAAACATATATAAACATCGGACTTAGTCACGAGAGTGGAATCCAACAACTCTATGAGGATGTGATCCCTGTTTTGGATGTCAGTGGTGCCACAATGGCAAGCTGGGTCTTCTGATGGGACAAACTGGCTGTAGTATTGACCAAAGGAGCCATGGCTGAGGATGACCTGGATAATGCAGGTGTGAATGTGGTGGGGACCCCCAAAGTCTCTGTGGAAAGGCAGGAGTTTGGGGGATGGTGGGAGTTGGATGGCAATGGAGGCTAGGTTGGAGTGAGGCTTGGCATTCCACAATGAGTGCCAGGCTTTGGTGGTTTTTTGTTTGGAGCATTTGGCAGTCCATGAAAGGGTGGAGTGGATGACACCTTGGAGGCAGTTTTTTGGCAGCATCCAGTGTACCAAACTGGGACACCAAACATGAGGATGGATGATCACCATTTTGTAGAGAAGGCAGGCATTGATGATGCTAAGGCCATGGATTGAGTTGGCAAGGATTTTGAGGCCCGCTAGCATGGATCTTGCTTTTGTGGCCATGTTGGCAATGTGTGTCTTGAAGTTGAGGATTTGTGACAAGTGCAGAAACCTGCCGTATACCGTGTGTATGGGCATTTTGACGTTAAACTTAATCGCTGACTCCGTGGTTGAAGATGAAGTCACAATTGCAGCGTGCACATACTGGCAGACATCGGTTTCACTTTCACAATAAACCAAAGGTTTCTGGGATCCGGACGGACTGGTATCTGAATCTGGAATTACTCTTCCATGGAAACGAATATACTTTGAGATACGGATCGTAATTATGACGGTTGTTCCACAAAGTGAGCATCACTCTCGTACATTCATGAAGCTTTGTCATGCGGCGTAGACTATTTCCTCTTGGGGGTGTTGGAGTGAGCAACGAACTCCGTAAACTATGAGTCAAGAGAAGGGGAGGGTACTGAATGCAGTTTGTCTATATTCGTCTCGACTGACGCGCGCTTGGTGTGTTCTGATGCAGTTGGGTCCTCCCAAGTTCCAGACACTGCTTAATCTCTCATTTGTCCATCATTTGTGGCCTCCGTGGTGTGCAAGTTGTGCGTTCGAAAACATGTGTACTTGTGACATATCCAAGATAAATTAGAAGCGAAACTTGGCCTCGTGGGGTGAATTATCAGATCCATCTTGTGATTCCTCTCCGCAGCCCCAAGTGCCAGTTGGAATCAGAGTTTATGCCGTAATATCCAACCAATCAATGAGGAAGCTGCGTGTCCCCAACAGTAATACTAAAGCATCAGAATCCAACTAAATCTCCACGCCTACAAGTCTAGGATTTATATCCACTTCATCGAGGGACGATGGCCTCGCCTTTCACCATGCTTGGCATGCTGGCTAAGAGCCGTCGTGCGAATACTATCGCTCAACGAGTAAACGCCACGAGCAATCAAGCTTCCCGAAATGACCAACGAAGGCGGAGAAAAAGCGACGGATCATCAGATGCGAAGAGTGGGTCGAGCGCATCAGACGTCTCTCCTCGCATTTTGGACGACGATGCTTTGATGGTGGAAGAACCGTCCTTTACGGTCATCCCAAAGTCAGAGGAAAGGACAGATATCGAACAGGAGTGGACCGAGGTTGGCATTGAAGGAGACAAAGAGAAGGCTCGGGCCAGGAAGAGCCGTGAAGAGATCCCTCATGAGGAAGGACGAGGGAACATGCAGGAAGCTAGGGGAAAAGACAAGGAACGAACGAGAGGAAAGGATGAACGGGATGAAAGCGACTGGGAGATAGACCGCAAGAGAAGAGAAGAGGAGGAACTCAAGAGGAAAGACGAGGAGAGACGCAGAAAGAAGGAGGAGGAAGAAGAGTGGAAGAGGAGACACGAAGAGGAGTGGAAGAGGAGGAGTGAAGAAGAACGCACGGCGAGGGAGGAAGAGTGGAAGACGAGACATGAACAAGAATGGGAGAGGAGGAATGAAGAAGAGCGCAAAGCAAGGGAGGAAGAATGGAAGAGGAGATCTGAACAAGAATGGCAGAGGAGGGATGATGAGGAACGGAAGAGGAGAAATGAAGAAGATCGCAGAAGAAAGGAAAATTACGAGGTGTCCGCAAGAACAAGGGAAGAAAGGGCTCGTAAGGAAGAAAGAGAAAGACAAGACAAACTCAGAGCTCAGGAACGAGAGAAGTTCGAGAGTGATATTCGGGAGCGGCGCGAACGGGAGAAGGTATTGCAGGAGCGAATTGCAACGCTCGAAAGGGAGCAGAACGCTTACTCGAGTCAACTACGTGAAATGTTGCGACAATCCGATCTGCTCGAGAGCCAAAATCGTTTGCTCAAAGATCAGTTACAGCGACAATCGGACGAACTTCGAGCCCTAGGCAACCAAATCTACGACCCGTCAAGCAAGGTCACACGTTTCCTGAGCAAAGGCGTTGCGCGATCGGGTAAACCGACTGAACAAGAAGTAGTCGCACTCGTGGAGCTACTCAATTCAGAGATATATCAAGCCGCAGCTTGCATCGTTGACCAAATGGAGTCCCATAGCCAAATACCTACGAAAGTGAGCCAGCGCACCGCAGCAGAGGAAATACGGGTGACGAAGATGTTGGGGCGACGAACGATTGAGGTTCTAACGACCAAAAGTTCGAAAGGCGCAGAACTCGATCCCCTCATGGTTCAAGTCGCACTTCAAATGAGCATGAACTATTGTTGTTCCAAGATCACCAGTGCTTGGTGTCCTGGGATGTGGAGCTATAGTGACTTTGTGTCTACCCTGTTTACCCGCATTCGAGGCAGTGGTAAGCAAGACTGCAGAACTAAGAGTAACCAGCTAATTTGGCTCAGAGGATTCGACGACTGCGAGTAAATGGCGAGCTGTTACGCGTGCGCAGTTCAAACAAACCGAGAGTACTCAGGCATCGATGGTTCGCTTTATCACTGATCATGTTGCTGATTTGTTGGTTTTTGTGGGTTTGCGACAAACGTCAAGAGACTGGGTCTTGGAGATGCTTAAAGAGAGATCCCCCTTGATTGTAGCAACCGCATTGCAGATTAACAACGCAATCGGAGAGGACATTGCCACAGATCACTTGGAAGTCGTTCTCGTTCGGGCGGAAGAAACCTTCGACGACAACAACATGGATAACACATACGGAGACGATGGTGCGGACTGTTCGGCGAGATGCGTAGTCGCGACAACAGATTTAGGGTTAAGAAGGGCGACAGCGGGATCCAAGCAGGAGTCAATGATTTCGAAACCTAAGGTGATTCTTTCAAGCGCTTTCGACGCGGAGACGAGGCAAATTTTCGAACGCACCCGTTGAGCGGTTGCAGAACAGGGGCTAGGTGGCTGTTCAGGATATTTGCGGTTGCTTGCATTTCGGCAATATTCCGGCAGTATTCCGGCACGACTGTATATGATTGTAGACAACTCATGCCCTTACTACTACATACAAGTCTAAGGCCGTACTGAGTGATTCAACATCCACGATTGCAGCAGAGAATATCGCAGCAGAACCGTCTCAGAAGATCCAATCTCAGGATGAAAGCTAAGCTCGTTTCGCTCACATGGACACGCAGCAGCGAGCATCTGTGATATCTTGCATTTGCGCAGCAAAAAACGTGAAGACGGAACTTTCAGGCCTTCACATCCATGTGTTGTCCATGAGGAGCTTGAAAAGACCGTTACTGCGACAATAGTCTATGACCGGTCAGCGTCCGTGATTGTACACTAAAGTGGCAAGGTCAAAGAACGCGCAGTAGACATACGTCCAGCAAGCAATGACGAGGCACAGTCATGAACCTTCAAATCGTCAATGTGTGTTCCTCCACGTTCGCCTCGCTTGACACATGCTGCAATACCGTACGTTTTCGCAGTTGCCGGTATACATCATACGTAATATTACTTGAAAATTCATAAGGTAGCCTTGAAGTATATATATGGGCATCTGCAGATGTTATTGGACCCCAGACGCCCGGCTTCGCTACGCGGAAATGTCTACTCGTCAGAGACAGCCCTACAGTGGGTTTCAACGAAGAATAGTAATTGCGTTTGATGTTGGCACTACGTTCAGTGGTGTGTCTTATACAATTCTGGAACCGGGGCAACCACCCCAAATCCAGGGTGTAACGCAGTACGTCAGACTGTATTCTTGAAATACCTCTGCATATTCTTACGTCGTCTAGATTTCCCGGCCAACAAAAGATTGGTGGGGATTCGAAGATACCCAGTATCGTTTGCTACGACAGAGATGGAAATGTCGTTGCTGTTGGTTCGGAAACAGACTTGGATACGAATCCAGAGCTTGAAGAGATAGATGGTCTTGTGAGGGCGGAATGGTAATGTGGACGCATTGTGGGTTCCCTATGTCCTCTAATTGATTTCCATATAAAGGTTCAAGCTACATCTTCGTCCGCCTCACCTAGCTTCAGAGCAAGGGTTTGACATTAGAAAATTACCTCCTCTTCCGAGGAACAAGACGGCCATCGATGTCTTCGGCGATCTTCTCAGCTACTTATATCGGTCGACTAAACAGTATATTCGAGAGCGCCAAGGCAACGATTTATGGACCTCAGTTGAGAAGAATGTTGATTTTGTGCTCAGCCATCCAAATGGCTGGGAAGGTAAACAGCAATCCGAGATGCGCCGTGCAGCAGCTGTTGCTGGATTAGTATCCAGCGAGTCTGAAGCGCTGCAACGAATCAGCTTTGTTACGGAAGGTGAAGCGAGTCTTCACTTTTGCCTGAGTAAAAGCCCAGCAGCGCTTGATAATCATGTAAGTGGTATCGCTCTTCGCGTGCACTTTACTCTTACCTGGTCACAAACCAATGGCAGGCTGGGAATGGGGTACTGGTGGTCGACTGTGGAGGTGGAACCGTTGACATCAGCGCATACACGCGGTTTTCGGGAAAGCAGTTCAAAGAAATTGCCGCTCCGGAGTGTGCGTACGTGCTGGATACAGACGAACACTATTGCTTACCTTCGTTTCAGGTCTTCTTCAGGGCTCAGTCTTTGTAACACGCAGGGCACATGGGTTTCTGACAGGTAGATGAAAGACAGCTTATAGATTAACTACATGCTGAACCACTTGGGTTCAGAAAAACTTCGACGGTCAAAGTTTGGAGGTGCCGAAGAAATTGAAACGATGACCAAGTTCTTTGACAAGACGACGAAACCGAGTTTCAAGGGTTCTTCGAAGCCTTATTTCATTCGTTTCGGTCGAGGAAATGACAATGATCCAGAAGTTGATATCAGATCCGGTAGCATCAAGCTTGTTGGGTAATAAAGTAGTTTCCTGCCCGACGAAATTGACTGAAATTTCACCTTTGCAAATAGAACTCAGGTTGCGGCGTTTTTTGAGCCTGCGATACAAAGTATCATCAAAGTGATTGAAGACCAGATTCGAGTATCAAGCATACCAATAAAGGTCTGCTTACACACTCGTTTTGGATTCATGATGCTCATTCTTGAATAGGCTATCTTTCTGGTTGGTGGCTTTGCGACCTCTGACTACTTGTATTCCAAATTGGATGAACACTTCAAAGCACGAGGAGTTGATATTCTCAGGCCCGATGCCTATCTGTAGGTAAAATTTAATAATTATTTCAGACCTGCACTGACTCGATGAATAAGGAACAAGGCCGTCGCTGAAGGGGCTGTTTCCTTCCATATCGATCATTTTGTGTCCACCCGAGTGTCAAAGTTTACTTATGGCACCGAAGTCAGTATCATATACAATTCAAATTATCAGGAGCATAGTGCCCGAAAGCCCTCCAGCTACATCGCATTGAATGGCCAACGCGAGATTCCCGGGGCCTTTTCAGTGATACTCACCAAGGTCTGTTTCGTCACATCTGCAGCTACAACGTTTGACACAATTGTCATCAACAGGATATTGCAGTATCAGAAGAAAAAGAATTCAGGAAGGGATACTATCAATTGTGCAGTGCCAGGAATTTCAACAGTCTGCAAAGGTATTCTGCAGAGATCAAGTGCTATCGGGGTCGTAGTGCCAAAGCCCCAGAATGGCTCGATTCAGCTCCAAGTACATGTTTGCATCATAGCCAAAGCATCTGCAACTAACCTAATTTATTCATAGATCTATTTCCTGACCTCTGCGTAGTCACTGCCGATATGAGTGGTGTCAAAAAGTCACTTCAGCCCCACTATAATCAATCAGCACAAACCACGTATTACAGAGTGGAATTTGAGATCGTTCTACTCTTCGGTCTGACGGAACTTAAAGCACAGATTGCATGGAAGGAGAATGTAAGTTTTTCCCCTGTAAGTGGTTAGATTGCATGACGGCTGAGTTCACTGGCATTAACAGGGAGTGGAGAGAAGGTATGATGTCTCTGACTTCACAAACCAAAAATTTACCTTTGAAATGTTGGTTTAGGGGACCAGCCTCGATCGTGTATGACGTGACCTCGATAAAGGATAACTAATTCGGAGACAGGAGATTGAACAGGGCATCATCTAGTACCGTTACACTTTCTGTGAATAGTTTGAGTGTCTGGGTGATTAAGCAACTCGCGTTGTGAATTCACTTTGTATATAGTCTGAAATCTCATTGAAATCACTGAGGCACAACGAAATGAGCATATAACAAGCGAAAACTTCCAGAAGAGTGACTGCAAAAAGGTGATCTGATTAATGTTAAGGTTTATCAACTATTTCACGATGCACCATGAGCGTGAGGTCAAGGGAAGCCACATGCTGAACACCTGCAAAGTCCGCAGTATACACAAGTACGTGGTCTTGAGGTGAAATCTACCCAGGTCAACTTTGACATTCGTCACTTCTCGCTCGAAGACAATACGTCCACGATAGAATGGCTGTTGACAAGAAACAACCCTTTAGCTATAGCCAAGGTTCGTTTTTGCCCTGGAAATGGGGTGAAATCCATAGTCAAATCAGTTTGTAGCGACAAAGAAGGGGATTCCCCCCTGTGAGACATCACAGACGAATCATTCTACCACTCCAATGCCGGGGGATGGCCGGGCAGCTCAACAGCCAGTACATGGGTTCACTTAACGCTAAAATACATGTTGTAACATGACACACCACCAGACAGCGAGAGAGAGATCAGTCAACTTGTTACCAAGGCCGCCAGTTTGTGGAGAAAAATTCACAATAATTGCCTCTTCGAGGAGGAATAGCACCCTGCTGCGGCCCACACAAAGTAGTTTGAATCGGAGGCACGATGCAAATGTGAGCACCATTATCTGATATTTTGCTGTCTCGTTAACATCGCATACAAGGTCCCGGATAAAAAAATCAAGGTGAGAGCGACAGAGGGCCCAAGCGGTTTTCCTGACATCAATCCTTTGGTGTTTAGGAGTTGGAAAATGAGCTCGAACAGACCCGAAGCGACAAGCAAGCTTTAGAGCAGCAAATCAGTACCTTGCGCTATGAACTCGATGATGCGAAGCGGGAAATAGGTATGGTTAAACAAGAACTCGAATGCAATAGACTTTTCGGGAGCAGAGCTGATGCTATATCCGACGCGGATATCGTAAGAAAAGTCGAGGCGTTGAACAACGTCATATATCAAACAGCCGCTGTGATTTCGGATGCAGTTGCAATTCCTAGCGCTGAGGTTCTGCATGGGCCACTCGACGAGAAGACCTTCAGCTTCTTCAGCGGCAGCTTGGTCAAATTGGTCCAAGATACGCGTAACCGACTAACGTTCGCTTCCTATGTGCGCACTCTCCAAGCGTGTATAACTGGTTTCTGCGCGGGTATGATGTTGCATGACTTCTTTGCGATCGGCAATCCGAATGAAACAAGATTATTCCAGGAGATATTGAATATAATGAAAGCGTCGGGTAAGCAGGATCCCAATCAAAACAGAAATATTCGGATTCTTTTTACCTGCATATAATAGAGCCGAGTGCAGTCACTGCACATTGGAGAGCCTTGGCAATTCGACACGGTCACGGCTTGAGGCAAGAAAGGCAGAGGATTGCCGCGTTACTGATTCATCGGCTTGCTGATTTGTTCGGTTGGCCAATGGAACAATTCCGGTCAAAGCATGGGGACGACATACTGAACATTGTTGACGTGACACTCGATCTGCTGGGGATAATATGCAGAGATTACGTGTCGGGAGACATTAATGTATTTTCCCCCCGTCCGGGCCAGGCATTCGATGCTGCAATAATGCAGTTGGCGGAGGCGATGAATGGCGTGGAAACTGGAAAGAAGAGGCGCATCCATTGTACAACAGATCTTGGAGTGAGGCGAAGAGTCGTTTTAAGGCGACGTTGTGGTGATAACTGGAAAGATGAAGAGGAGATAGTCACGCTTTTGAAGGCCAAGGTAGTTATGCAACCAGAGTAGAGGTATTGAAGTCCGTTTTGTTACTTTGTATGTTCCTCCTTCATGCTTACTAGTCCTATTCCCTCTGTCGATGGGTCGAGACTGCATAATGCTGCACCTATATTTCCATTGAAAATAAATCTAGAATGCGGTGAGGATGAGAAATAATGTTGATAACCCACCACCAGCACCGTCACCTTCGAGCCAATTCTACTAGTAAGTTAGTGTTTGTCGGACCAATGGCGCGAGTCATACCATCGTGGGAAGTTAGGGATGACTAGAAGTGTGACGAAGTGAGCTATTGCGCTGCCCATAGCACATACCTAGAAGGAGGGGAATGCTCTGGGTCATTTACCCGGTGCGCCCTCCTTCTAAATATCGTGGCGCTGCCCTCTGAGGCCTGACTCCTAGGTGAAGGGGGCGGCCTTGTGCCGTCTCGCGTTAGCTTCGGTTGGTCTCACTACACTCCTGACAAGGCATTGGCCTTGCATAAATCCCACGGTTCCCACAGTCTCAATGAATGTTATCCGTGGGAACATATTAACATAAATAGCAATGAAAGGGAAAAGTATTAGTGATTTGTTTTAAATTCTTTAATTCATCCGATGGCCAATCCCTTCTCCACGACCGATGAACACGAGCCGGCACACTCGCTCTTGATTGACATCAGGTTACATGCTACGTTCCTTATTGCGTGCGATTGAAGGCACGTTGAATGGGCACGAGGCAAGACTTCTTGGATAACCCAGGAAAGGCGTGGCTGCGCGCAGCAATCAATTCAATATATGAGCTTCTTCAGACACTGCTGTCTGTCTCCTACGGAATACATTCCAGAGCTATACTGGTATGTCAAAGTTCTACGGCATCAACGATCCAAAAAGGAGCAATACAAGCGGTATCGAAAGTGAAGACACTGTTACCTCCCCATTTTGTTAAAAATCTGACTGAATCGCCATCTAAACGCCTTAAGGCCAGTTTCAGCAAGAAAATATCAAGTACACTTCACCTCGATCTTCCGTAACGCCGGAACGTAGACAGGAACCTTTCTATCATGACGGAGCGAACAGGACATCAGCGCATACAATGAACTCCCCCAGCTTAAAGTATCATGATCCAAAGAATGACTGTCGGTCAATTTTAAATCGTTGGAGTGTTGATTGATCTCAAAATGCATACATAACAGCTGCGACACCACAGAGAAAAATGGCGTCGCTCTCTTCAACCCCTGTCTATGAGAATCCTCGAAACATGAAATTTGGGCCTGTCGACCCAATGTCCAACATACAAGAACGCGAGCACGAACGACATACCCAGCGGGCGGAACACGAACGGCGTTCCGCTGTGCAGAGCGCGCATCATATTGATGCATATAGCCAAGCACCGAACGTCGGACACCATTCGCAACTACAAGGCCTTCACCTTCCACCCTATAATTCAGCAAGTCATTCAATCAGTAACCAACGAAAGGAAGTCCGAGGCACACATGTTGTGCGTGGACCGAATGTGAGCAAAGCGACAAAGTAAATTGAGACTCTTGATCATGACGTATATCTCATTCTAGGGTATTACTATGGACGCGAATACAATAGGTGAAATGGTCCTAGAATTAAGCGTCATACAAGAGAGTAGACGCTTGCAGATGAATAACCTGTTAACCGACATGAAAAATGAGGAATATAGAACGACAAGTTTGTTTGCGGATTTGCGATATTACTATGAAGCACGAGAAAAGCAGTTTCATGCTGCATCCCAACACCAACGGAATGATATAGAGGCTCTCGTACATGAGCGAGATCAGCTACGAGACTTGAATACAGTCAGTGGTATTCGTAAGCTGTAATTGAGGTCTGACGTCAGGTCTACAGCGTTTTGAAAGTGAAATCTTGGGCCTACGACAACAACTCGCCAATGATTCACAACGTACACCGATTGTTGCTGCAAGTTCCTTCAGTCTACATACAGCTGATGGTGCATCGGGAGCAGACATCATTCGTGACGTCCAACTATTAAATGATGAAATCTATCAGTTTGCGGCTGGGTTAGCAGAAGAATGTGATGATAATTCCTCTGTCGGACGTGCAAGGCGGCCAATTATGAACGAACAGACAATGGAGGATGTCACTTGCAGGTTTGGTCAACAGATTGCTAAAGTTATCTGGGAGGCCAAGGCAAGACCTGAGTATTCCTGTATTGTCCAGGCGCTACAGGCTTGCATCGTCTCATGTTGTGAGGATGTGCTGAGGTCCTGGCATCCTTTCAGGACGAAAAGCGACTCTATCGGAAACGTTTATCGCGCTATTGGTGAAGCAGGTTATGTGATTCCTAACCATCGTCCCAATTCGTGACTGACGTATTTGTAGAGGGTCAAGGTGTCTCAGGGCAATGGAGGTCCCTCATGTATCGTCACGCTTGCCAAGACAAAGCGAATCAAGAAGACGTTATAACACCCTTCAGAGAACGGATTATCAGCGTTCTTAAGGTCCTCGGCCAGCTAAAGCTAAACGCAGTTCAGGATGAGGCACTAGTGACACTCATCCTATCAGTCTTACATATACACGAGATCATTCGCAGAGATATCGTTTCTGGAGACATAGAAATCATTTCTGCAGCCCCAGGAACGCACTTCGACCCAGATACTATGGAACTCAATGCTGGTAGAAACTCGCCCACCAAGTCAGCATCATTCGGCCGCATACGTTGCACGACCGACATGGGTTTGAGGAAATGTACTCTTGAGAAATTCTATTCGGAAGGAAAATGGATGTTGCGGAATCAAACTAGCGTCATCCTCAAAGCTAAAGTGGTTCTCGCAGATCACAGGGCGGAACGTGGGGTACGCCCGGCTTCTCGTCTTGTAAATAACTAGTAGTGGCATGCCCATCGGAATCATTGAAACAGACAATTGGCGTCGTCTAGAACAACTGCAGATGGATTCTGGCCAGAAATGTGGAGTATCACAACTACGAATTGCTGCGCCTTAATCGTGGCATTGTGACTCGTGGGAGGCATACTGTACCTGCTGCCCCCCAAGCTCCACCCCCTTGAGTCAAGAACTCAACCTCACATTGAGTTCTCTACCGCAACCTTACCTTCGCCGCAGCTTTTCATAACGTGGACAAAGATAGCGCTGAAGGTGCCGTAAGAAAACCTTGAGCTTATAAGATGAACACGCCTGGACTGGGACTTGACGCTAACCTGATATGACAAACGGTTGGATTACCGCATCTGGGCCTGCAAATTATGGAGCGTGCGTGCAATCCGGTCTCTTATCACAGATTTCTTGCTTCGGAACAACAAAAGGTTGGTGGCTACTGAAACGTTCTAGGTATTGTATGTTGCCATCCATATGGATATCTAATCGCAAATGCTCCAGAAACATAACTAGATAGAAATTATGGGCATGCTGATATAGAGCTGAGTGGTAGGGACTCTCAAGTCTCCGAGTTGCATCAGTCCATTTTATTACAGGCAATAATTCCTTCGGACCTTTCAGAAATGAATACAAACGGGTTAATTTCATGATTATCTTGTGAATCCCTACATGAACTTGAATCAAAGGTGAGTATATTTTACGGACGTATATGATGGTTTCTGATTGCGACTTCTGATAGGCACTCGTCCCTCTTGGTTGGGCGTTTGCTGAATGTTCATGAACCGACTGCACAGGGCATTCTGCGTGAAAACCTGGGTAAGTACCAAAGTTTACCTGCTTGACATGTTCGCTAGATTCTTCCGCGGCGTTCTGCATAGTAATAGTTGACGTGAGTGAATTGAAAAAAGGCATCAAGCCTCAGTACAATGTGCTTGGGAAAGATATTAGTATATCGATTTTGATTCAAGAGTACAAACTTATATAATCATTAACATTCTCGGACACTCTGAACATCCACAATTCTTCGAGTGGTTCAGTTCACCCGGAGTGAAGGACATGTTACGCTAGTTCACGTCGATGGGATCGTTGCCATCTGCAGCTTGGACTTGAGAACAATCTGTGGAATAGCCTCGGTGATTACAGTCCTTTACGTTAACCCAGGTCATCATCCTGCTGCGAAGGGGCTGCAGGCACGAGGCGAACATATGTGAAGACTGCGCAGGACACGGAACACTTGTTTGCACCAGTGCAGGGGTACAGCGCTGGTGAGTGCCATGAGTGTGTACTTTCTAGAACCCACGTGTAAACCTGCATTCAACCTTTAGCGGCAACCCCCAACTTTTTGAAAGTCTAGCAATTCTGTTGCATGCCCGTTCATAGAACGCAAGCTACTCGAACCCATCGAAGTCAGCTTCAGACTCTGTTGTCGGCTTGTAGAGAACGTGCTCATAATGGTCTCTTGGCGTTCTTGGTTCACAGAAAAAGCAATGGGTGCATTGTTAGGTAAACCAGAAAGGGACGATCACGACGGTCCTCAATACCTGGAGAATGAGGGAACGTATCGACGAGTAAGTGTAGCCGCATGTATTTACATGAACTTCTTGATGGGATATGCGATAGCGCTCTGGCAGAACGATAAACAAAGTATTACCCTCAGTACCAAGCGGTATATCCCCTGACGGCGAGCCTCTACATCCACCACAAAAAGAGACGGTAAGGATTGTCATTATGCCTCTATCAACAATGCTTATCAAGTCTTCGAGGCTCTGAGCGCAAAAATCAAGGTATTCACTTTCATGTTGAAGTACTCCATCTCAAAACGTAATATGTACCGATAATCAGGACTTGGAAGACACGTTGGAAGAGGTACAACGCAGCAAAGGAATTTTGCAACAAGAATTCAGGGCCGCGCTTCGGGAACTCGAGGATGCAAAGAGAGAGACGAGCGCGGTCAAACAAGAACTCGAGTCCAACAGAGTTTTCGCGAGCAAAGCGGATGCGGTTTCAGATGCGGATATTGTAGCCAAGCTGGAGGCGCTGAACAATAGCGTTTACCAGACAGCATCTGTCATCGCCGATGCTCTCGAAGCTTCCTCCTTCAGGTTTTCGAGCAACTCGCCGAGCGAACACACAGCGAGTTATTTTGGCGATCCTCTAATCCGGTTGGCGGGGAACGTTCGATCCCGTCCAACCTTCACGGCTGCGCTGAATTCTTTGCAAGCATGTATCAACCATTTTTGTATCAGTATCCTATTGTCGGAGTTCTCGTCCATTGTTGCTCCGAAAGAGACGCAGTTACTTCAGCGGATATTTGACAACATGAGAGCCTCGGGTAAGCGTGCATGCTGCTTGGGATTTGGACGACGAGACTGACGCTTTGGATGCAGAAACGAGAGTGGTTGCAGCTCGCTGGAGGTCGTTGGCACATCTGCACAGCCAAGGCTCAATACATAACCAACAACAACTTTGCAGGTTCTTGATACGGAGGCTAACGAATGTGTTTGGCTTACCGACAGAACGCTTCGAGTCAGACCACGGGGAAGACCTATCAAACATCGTCAACCTGACGTTGGATCTACTGAAAATGATATGTAGAGACTACGTGTCGGCTGATGTCTCAGTGTTCTGCCCTCTTCCTGGAGATACATTCGACTCTACCACGATGGAACTGGCAGATTCAAAGGGCGATGACGGATTTCAGATAGATGGATGTATTGCATGCACGACGGACATTGGCCTAAGACGAACGTCCCTGTTTCGTCGGCGGAATTCTGAGGATGGGTGGGTTGACGAGCAGGAAATGGTCATCCTTACAAAAGCAAAGGTGGTCATAAGTTTTGAAGAGCCTGAGGACGGTTGATATTGTATCGACTAGAGCCATGTCTTACTGACTCAATTTTTCTGAGCTAGCCTAAGCAACGCGTGATGTACCCTGTATACGTCTTTACTTGGTACTAGTATCAATAGTTGTTACAGTAACTTTGGGTTTTAAAAGCAACTGTGTCCCTGTGTTGCGGCTAAACGTTGCCAACCCGATCTCCACCGTGCCAAGCACATACTGAGCACCATTCCGCCTTGCCTGACCGGTGGGAAAGATCCCTTCCACCTCCATCGACATTGGCTTGAAAGGCGAGCCTGATCGAAAATGGACAGCTAACAAGTCTTCCGAGATGAATTCTTCACGTATTGCTTTCGAGGTCTTGGTTATAGTCTCTATAATCTCGTCAACAGAGTCTCCCAACTCTTCCTCTATCTGCAACGTGATGTTCTGGGGTTCGTCCTTCCAACCGATTGTCAAAAGTATATCCCTCAAAACTGATATTATGTCCGGTCGGATTGGGGGAGTCGCCAAAGCGGAGAGCTTTTTGTGTGTAAGAGCTCTCCATCTGCCTGCGACAGCTTGTTTTTCTGCCACAGATGATTCTCTCAGTTTGAGTCCATTTTGTGACTTCAGAACATACCAGAAGTCCAAATTTGTTGGTAAACGTCTTTCAAGAACCTGGCTTCACGGTCCATTCCATATAACCAAGAAGATAAAGCAAGGGTGGATATATAAGCGAGTCCGCTTTGAAAAGCGAGAATGAGCAACGACTCGTCGCTTCCTTCAGATGTGAGCATCTTCACGAGCCGTTCGCCTATCGCGTTGATGGCATGGCCACGTGCCTCCACGTTCAATTGTTGGTCGGCAGGTGGGATTTCGGCTGCTTCCAGCGGAAAGATGGACACGAGCTGCATGGTTGTTTGGTATATGGCAGAGTTTAGCTCCTGCACCATGCGCACGACGTCAGCTGCGGAGACGCTGTCTGTCATGAACGTGAACTCGCGAGCGGCTGCTAGCTCGGTCGCTTGAGAATCGAGCAAATTCTTCATCTCGCCTTTTTGACTATGTACGGCCCGTACTTCTTCGCGTGCGATTTGGATGTCTCTGGTATGTCTCGTCTTCAATTGCTCGTGCTCATTTTGCGATCTTGCCAGACGAGTTTGAAGATTCGTAATCTCCACTGCTCTCGTCGACCATGCATTCTGTTTTGTTTTTGCGTCACGAGCCGCTGCCTCTACCTTTTCTGTCATCTCGTCGAGCTCGGCGTGCAGTTTCTCCATCTGCTCTCGCTGTTCGGTATTTGAAGAGTCGAGGCTGCTGCATAGTTTGTCAAGGGCATGGATGCGTTCGTAAAGTTTATAGATGACGACAGAAGCAACGAGAGTGATGACGCCTGCGGGAACTAATTGGACAGGCAAGTATGAATGGAAGTTCTGGAGTGTTATTTTGCGCATGTCCATATAGTCGTTCAAGCAAGGACGTGCAAGCCTTATAACGGTCCTCGAGGTAGCGCCGTGGGTTCAGTGGCAGTGCAGTGGTCAAGAAGTCCGTCCTGTCTTGTTCCTTGAACCAGCTTCAATATATACCAACTTGAAATGGAACAATTGCGATGAAGGATTAACTTCTTCCATTCAAACAAAGGTTTTGTAGCCCTGTTTCAGAAGCCGCAGCAAATGTAAGCGCGAAGCACACCATCAGGCAAACACGTTCGTGTGAGTGAATCAGCTGAAGAGTAGTGTTTTATTGTTTGTCACAGAGGTTCTAGTCAAGCAAAGTGTAGGTAAACAAATTAAAACAGAAGATCTGTTCGTATTGAACGTCAACGACGATGAACGGCATAATTTAAGACAGTAAGTTCATAGCAAAAGGCTCGTACTCAATTCTCGTCATCACCAGTAACAATCGCGTCCAACTTGGATTGTAAAACGATTTTGGGCTTGAGCAAAACTGAGACCTTCCAACCAGGCTCGCCACTTGTCTTCTTATGTCGATTGAGGCCAAGGTCAGTTGTGCAGAGCACGCATTCAGGATTTTGCACCTTGGAGTCGGTGTTCTGGTCATCGAATGTGTCCTCCATGAATGACTCGTCAAAGTCGTCATCCGGCTCAACGTATAGGATTTCCAGCTCACACGAGGTCACGTCCTCCCCCAAAACCTTGTTGAGCTCTTGTGATTTCTTGACGATCCCGTTAATTTCGACGGAAAACCTTGATTGTATGACTTCCTGTATGTGGGCTTGACTATCCTTCACTCCCGCTGTGATCAAGACTGAGGCGAATGCGTCCATGAAGTACACCGTCAGATCCAGATCGTCTCCTATCATCCGCTGAACGTGCTTTCTCGTGAGTGCTCTCCACCGTCCATAGATGGCCTGCTCTTCTGTTTGTTCCACCCTGTCAAAATACCGTAACGGCAACGGAATTTAGCCGCTTACCTGAATCCCTTATGTAATGATAAACGTCTCTCAGCAACCGCTCATTGTCAGGTCCCTCAAAATACCACGAAGCAATAATCCACTGTGCATACGCGCAAAGGCCGCCTTGGATGGCTATCTGAACCAAAATTGGATCCTCACTGTGCTCTGACAACATGAGCAACCGAACCATGCGCGGACCAACCGTTTCTGTAGCTCGTGCTATAGCTTCTTCCATGTCGTCTGATTGGACCGTCTCCTTTCCGCCCTTAGTTTCAAAGGTAAACGCGTCGGCTACTAAAGCGGCGGTCTGCAGGATCTCTGCATTGAGGGCCTCGACCAACTTTATGACGTCAAAATTGGATAGTTTATCCGCCGTTGTTAGGAATGCCTGAGCTGCCTTCAACTCCGACGTGCGAGCGTTGAGCAACTCCTGCGCCTGCGCCTGTTTTTCCTTCGTGGCGTCTAATTCTTGCTTCATCGTCCGTGCGTCCCGTTCCTGTGCCTTTATTTGCTCGCGAAGGCTCTCATTCTCGCTGCGTGAGTCTCGTAATTGCTTTTGCGTCTCAAGCGTACCGGCGTTCAGCCGCTCCGTCTGATTTTTGAGGACAGAAATCGCATCCTCCCTCGCCTGGAGGTTGGCACGCGTTTGGTTAAGCGATTTCTGAAGCTCTGATATTTCAGCGGCTTTCCGCGACAACTCTTGCATCTCCAACTCTCTGCGCTTCCGCCGCTTTCCATCCTTCCAAAACTCTACACCGCCGCAGAGAGATACGACGAGACCAGCGAAGGCAACCATGTGAATGTATGTGATGGGAGAAAGGGCGTTGAACGGTGTGTTTCTGGCTGACATGGTGTTGTCGTTGCCCTGCCTTTCTTAATCGGGAGGTTTCTTGGTTTTGGTTCAGGCGACCATGAGGCATAAACGTGTGAACTTTGGTTCGTGTCATTAAAGGGTGTTTGGTTCCCGTTCAGCCTCGTGGATTGGATATATGAATCGCGATGGTGTTATGGTGATAAGCCCTGTTGATGCATGCGTGCGTTTCATTCCTGGATGTTGTGCGCGTGTTTGTGCGTACAGGAGTTTACTTCCGCAATCGTGCGCCGCAGGTCCAAGGTCCTCCGCAGCAACTGGGGTGACCGGAGCTTACAATAAATACGTAAAGATGCCCCGAATACCAATGGTCCAGTTCAACGCGCGTATCCTTGCCACTTGCTACCACCATGGCTGGAGAGCAAAGGAATCCGTTCTCGGGACCTGCAAGGAAGTTGGTGATGGCCTTTGATATAGGCACAACGTACAGTGGTGCATCGTATGCGGTGTTGGATCCAGGCTTCATACCTGAAATACATGGAGTGACAAGGTACATGACTCTTCAGCGCATCTGAAACACAACAATAATGTCAACGATCAATATTGTCCAGGTTTCCTGCACAGCAAAAGGTTGGCGGAGACTCGAAGATACCTACCATCCTATTCTATGATCAGGCGGGGCTCCTTCGTGCAGTCGGCGCAGAGGCTACGCAAGATAGCTTCCTTGAGGAGGCAGATGATATGGAATATATCAAAGTCGAATGGTGAGTCCCATAGAATGACGGTATCACCAAGTTACTCACTTAGTCTACAGGTTTAAGCTTCATCTTCGCCCAAGAACATTAGCTTCTACCCACATTCGGGAGGCAGATCTGCCACCGCTGCCCGAGAATAAGACTGGGGAAGAAATATTGTCAGATTTTCTGCGTTACCTTCATCATTCTACAAAGCTCTATATCCAGGAATCTCACCCGGGCGGCATTGCATTCTGGCAATCTGTTGAGAGCAATGTTGATTACGTGTTGAGTCTGCCCAATGGATGGGAGGGCGCGCAGCAGGCGCAAATGCGCAGGGCCGCAGTCAAGGCAGGCCTGGTAGCGAGCGAAGCCGACGGTTTGAAGCGGATTTCGTTTGTTACGGAGGGAGAGGCTAGTCTCCACTACTGCATCCAGAAAGGAATCACAAACAATGCTGTCAACGTCAGTGTTTGTGTTTTCAAAATCTTACATGTCGTCTCATGCAACAGAATAAGCCGGGAGAAGGTGTCATTATAGTTGATTGTGGAGGTGGAACCATCGACGTCAGCGCATATGTCTGTTCGTCACTAAATGCATTTGAGGAGATTGCACGTCCCCAATGTACGTCAGGCCCAATAATGCTCTGCATAGTATTGACATAGAGAAGGTCATTTAGAGGGATCTGTCTTTGTCAGTCGAAGAGCCCGTGCTTATTTGCAGAGTGGGCACAGTCAACTTCACGAACAGATGTTGTTAACCTCACCGCCATTATCTAGGAAAATTACATGCATCAAAATATCGCGACGATGTAGAGCATATGACGAACATTTTTGACAAGTCCGCAAAACTCAGCTTTAGGAATCCGACGACACCTGCTTTCATCAGATTTGGCACCAGTCGAGACAAGGATCTCACTGTGGATATTCGATCTGGGCAGATGAAGATCGTTGGGTGCGTGTTGGACGTTCGCACCATCTGTTTGGATGCTGACATGAAGCATTCGTTATTTAGGGAAGATATTGAGAAGTTGTTCCAGCCATCTGTTCAGGCGATTCTCCAAGCAGTGGCGGAACAGCGAAGACAAACATCCACGCCCCTCAAGGTATCGTAGTAATGTGGCGATATCCTGCCCAACACGAGCTGACACAACACTATTATAATTCAAGGCGGTTTTCCTTGTTGGGGGTTTCGCCGCCTCGGACTATCTGTTCCATAAAGTCCAAGAACAGTTGCAGCCCCAAGGACTTCAAGTATCAAGACCAGATGGACATTTGTAGGTTATCACAGACGTTCAATAATGATAAGAAGATTAACAACCGCTAGGAATAAGGCAGTTGCAGACGGCGCGGTGTCATTCTACCTCGACCATTTCGTATCCGTTCGGGTTGCCAATTTCACCTACGGGATTGAATGTCTGACGGGATTTGATAAAAATAACCCGGATCACGTAGCGCGGTCGGACAAGGCGGTCTTTCGTCCGTCCGGAAAGATTGTACTTTCTGATTACTTTGATGTTATATTGAAGAAGGTTCGTTGTGGGTCTCTTATCTTGTGGTACCTTTCATCTGAGGAGGGGTAGGGTACCCGAGTTTCTGAGAACAAGGAATTCAGAAGAACGTATCATGTCGAGTCGACGGTCCCGCTCAAGTCAAGAGCGGAAGAGATTTTGTGTTATCGTGGGCGTAAGGAAGACCCAAAGTGGGTCGATTTGGAACCATGTAAGCCGCAATGTTTTCTTGGAGTATGGGTGGGAGATGATTTTTTCAAAAAAAAAAAAAGATATGTTTACACCTGTCTGCACTGTTGTGGCCGACACGTCGAGCCTGCCTAATTCGGAGACCAGTCAACAATCTGTGGCTGGGTTACGATATTATCGCAAGGAATATGATATTATCCTTTTGTTTGGGATGACAGAATTGAAGGCTCAAATTGCCTGGACTGAAAATGTGAGTTGTCACTTATTTCTCTTTCTGGAGTAGGAAGATTGAGAAGGGCTGACATTATTACCATTGTACAGGGTGTGGAAAGGCGGTGAGTAGCTGTATTTTTTCTGCTACAAGTTGTCGTAAGATTAAATGTGGTTGTAGGAGTCCTGCAACTGTTGTATACGACACCTTGGTCGAGGCTGGTGAATGATGTTGTGCCTGTGAATGGGTCCTGGTATTGGGAGGGATATGTTGGAGATATTCATGACATGTATAGTCGCAGAATAACCATGTTCTACACGATTTCAATGACCAGAATGCAGAGTTCTGGTAGATCTGCAACGCAATTGTCTTTGATGCGGGTGATTCAGAGCTTTAAGCATCGACGTTGGGTAGATATATGCGCTTCAAGTCGTGACCAGCCCATTTAGGAAATCTGCTTTCCCTTTATCTTCGTCACCCCAGCTTATGGTGCTTGCCATTCCCCAGCGCCCCAACGGTGCGTTCTCCAATCTTTATATCCTACCAACATCATGCCTGAGATTACATGTTCAAGGATAGGTTGTGGAAAGCGTTTCAAGACAAGCAGGGGGCTCAATGCTCATAATTGGCGATGCCGGGCGTATTTGACGGCGAGGGAGGAAGCGTTGAAGGCGTTAGCAAGATCGCATAAAAAAAAAGCTGCGAGTGGAGCATCTCAGGCATGTGCGAAGGGGGATGAGGGGAATAAGGGGAAGACGGTGCACGAGCCCATGACAGTCGAGGATATCCCACGTACGATCCCCGCGAGTGCACCTCCCGATACAATATTAACAGTAAATCTCTTCAGAAACTTTGCAGCGCGGCACAAATCCAGTAGAAGGACAGACTTCGACTTCTGCACGCTGCCGTGATGAATCAACCAACAGTATGACACCCCGACATCAAGACTATTACATCGAAGACATCACCTTCCGCGTATGTATATCGGCATCCCATATCCATTGACGGTACCCCAACTTCAGCCTCACCACTGACAAAAAAAAAAATACATCACCAGGTGGAAGATCAGCTATTCAAAGTCCCTCGTCGCCTGTTCGCAGACGAGTCCGAGGTCTTTCGCGTTATGCTCACTTGTCCAGTCCCAGAAGGGTCCAAGCCAGATGGATCTTCAGATGCGCAACCATTACATCTTGAAGGCATTGCCGCCAAGGACTTTGTTCAATTGCTCCAATGCATTTATCCAGCCATGTAAGTCCGATTCGACTATATTTCATCCAAATCAATCATCTTCTCGTGTTCATCCGTGCATTATTTGGAAAATAAAATAAAATAGACAGTGCCTGACTGCGTACCCAATTCAAGCCCCTCTTCTATCGTGCGAAGAATGGACTTCTGTTCTTGAACTCGCCCTCCGCTATAAGATGCAAAAAGCTAAAGCTTTGGCGGTAGCGCAGATGACGCCTCTCGTTGCAAAAAAAACCCGGCTTTCCAAGTTCACATGGCGAGGAAGTATAGAGTTGAGGAGTGGTTGATTGCGGGCGTGAACGCATTGGTTCGGCGGGAACAGCCTATCAAAAAAGAAGATGTAGAGTTGATTGGTCTGGACGATGCGCTTGAGATCATGGCTTGCCGAGAAGGTTGTCGTCGGACGCTGACAATTCGTGGTGTCAAGGGATGGCAGATCGAACATCGAGGTATAATACTGTGGGATTTTTCCGAAGAACTGAAACAGCGCTTTCACTTGTAGAATACCGCAGTCGTTTGTCCCGCAACTATTGTGTATGATGCATGATAAATGATGTTGTGGGTATTAAGTCAGATTGATGATGCCAAGGGGGTTTGGTATTGGTCAAGATTGTTGGCGATATTGGACGGCACGTTGATAGTCACAGAATTGCTATGTTCTTCACGTTTTGGTAACGAAAATTGAAGGTGTCATCTTCCGCGTTGGTAACAACTTGACTTGATTCCACGGTTGTGCGAACGACTTGATGTCTCTTGATATGTCAAGTGAGAAGCCGGAATTTATCGTTTCGCAACGTGGCTGTGCTTCATAGGAGTCTACGGCCCGGCCGCTGGACCTCCGTCTGTTACCTTGAATTGCAGAATTATGGAGGGTAAGCAGGCCATCAGTTGATTTTCATCTTCAAGTGTTAACATGTTATTAGCATGAACAGCAACTTATTAGGGTTATTCTGCTTGATTTTCGCCGCAACAACGTATTGCTTATTGCATACATAACCCATCAAATGTTGCTATTCCAGCGGTAAAATGGAGCAACGGGCCTCAGCATCCTTCGACCCCTTCGAACCGACGTCGCACCATAACTTGGCTTCTAGCAGGCACGCGGCGCCAATTTGCACAGTTAAGCTACATGCCTAGTTGGGTGCTCAAGCGCTCACGACGAAGGTTGACTGATATAGAATCATGTTCACAGTCTAATACTGTGTCAACCCCTTCTTATCGCCCTCGCCTGCTTCCTGCCTCTCGTCCCCAATACACAACAGTAAGATACTTGTATCGCATTATGGGAATCAGTAGTAAGGCCACTCGACATCAAGACTACTACGTTGAAGACATCATCTTCCGCGTATGTATATCGTAATCCATAACCATCGATAATACCCCAACTCCAACCTCAAGGCCTCATTACTGACAAGAGATGCATCACCGGGTGGAAGATCAGCTATTCAAAGTCCCTCGCCGCCTGTTCGCAGATGAGTCGGAGATCTTTCGCGTCATGTTCACTTGCCCAGTCCCCGAAGGGTCTGAGCCAGATGGATCATCAGATGCGCAGCCGTTACACCTTGAAGGCATTGCCGCCAAGGACTTTGTTCTATTACTCCAATGCATTTATCCCGTCATGTAAGTCCCACTCGACCGGACCTCATCAAAATCAACCCTGTTCTCATGTTCACCCCTAGACAGTGCCCGACGGAGTACCCAATTCAGGCCCCTCTTCTATCGCTCGAGGAGTGGACTTCTGTTCTTGAACTCGCCTGCCGCTATGAGATGCCGAAAGCTAAAGCTTTGGCGGTAGCGGAGATGACGTCTCTCGTTGCAAAAAACCCGGCCTTCCTGGTTCACATGGCGAGGAAGTATGAAGTTGAGGACTGGTTGATGGCGGGAGTGCACAGACTGGTTGTACGCCCGCAGCCTATCAAAAAAGAAGATGTAGAGTTGATTGGCCTGGATGATGCACTTGAGATCATGGCTTGCCGAGAAGCGTGTCAGCCGAAGAGCTTCCTTTCTGATCAATGGGTGATGAAAGAACGAGGCAGGGTATCATGGGATTTTTCGAAAGAACTCAAACAGCGCTTTCACTTGTAAAGTATTGTAGTCCTCATCGCAACTAGCGATCTGGATGAAATGTTTTTTCGAGATGAGTGAATAAGAGAGCTTTTACATCATGTATCCTGAGGATAATTTACCATCGAGTCCAGCTCGGGGTAAACTACTATGACATGCGTGTGGTCAATAATGCTTATTATGCGCAACATCCTAAGCAGCAACAAAAAAATGACTTGAGACTAATGTGCGATGGGGAGGCCAAAAAAAAGTTGTCGAGAACCATGGTATAGGGATGTGTTGGCGATATTGGATGGCGTGTATCTTCACAGAATAGCCATGTTCTACACGTCTTCAATAACCAGAATGCCAGGTCTAGGTAACGCAATTGATGCAGGTAATTCATAGCTTTAAGCAATCCAAACTGTTCAACTCCAGGTTATATGGTCGACCTTGTGTCGAGGTCCATGTTCATTTGACTGTGGCATGTTTCACCGACCTCAAGACCTCGGCCTCAGTTCTCAATCCGTTGTACTTAAAGTTGAATGCACGCGATGTGGTTGTGCTTCACTGGAGTCTCGGCATATACGGCCCGGCCCTTGGACAATGGCAACCGCCATCAACTATGCTCATTCCACTTGAAGTATCTTGAAGTAAGCCGCCAGCTTATTCTCATACGATCAGCGCGTAATTGTATTAATAGGAACTTCCTAGGCTCTTTCTGCTTGATTTTCACCATCGAATGACTACCGCTATTGCGTACACCGATAAACCGTCAAACTTCCAGCAGCAATATGGGTCAACCGGCCCCTGCCTCTTCAATCCGACCTCGCGCCGTAATTTTGCTTTGAGCACGCAGCGCAGCCCTAATTTGCGCAGTTTAGTTACATGCCGAGCTGGGCGAGACCGATATAGAATCATGTCCACACTCCAATGTGTCAACCCCTTCCTATCTCCCTCGCCTCCTCCCCGCTACTCATCCTGAGTACGCAACAGTGAGGTATTTGTATCACATTGGAAATAATAGCCAGGCCTTTATCAAGCTTTCAACCAACAGAATGACAACCCGACATCAAGACAACTACATCGAAGACATCATCTTCCGCGTATGTATACTGTAGTCCATAGCCATCGACAGTTCCCCATTTCCAACTGCACTACTGACAAAAAATACATCACCAGGTGAAAGGCCAACTATTCAAAGTCCCCCGCCACCTGTTCACAGATGAGTCCGAGGCCTTTCGTGTTATGTTCACTCGTCCGGTGCCGGGACTTTGGACCGACCAATGGAGCGAACAATGAGCCTGGCGTAAGTGAGCAGCGATTTTTCTGCGTGCCTTTGTCTTATTTACTGGTAACAGTATATGGGCTTTGCGTCCATTACCACTTATGATGTTGGTACTTGTGCCACTGCAATGCACGCAACCACTCGGTGGTACTTGCCAATACTTCAACATCTGGCGTACCGACCACTTATACTTGTGTCATCTTGTTAGAATGCTGTTACTGACGCATTGGCGCAAGTACGCAGCGCGTGAGGTGGACACCTTGTACTCCATTCTGTCAAAATTGTATCTTATCTGAATGTGTAGGTACTGCATATACACTTGGTCCTGTGGATTTTCGCAGATTTATGATCGGTACATGATACATCAAACAACAAGCGAATGCTTCAAGCAAGTCAATCCTTGCCACTAAGAGTGCAAGAGGATTCTTTTTTTTTTTT
>JNHW02000150.1:0-24778 GCA_001691775.3 Amanita inopinata Kibby_2008
TTGTGAGCATTCCAAATTTGACATTTTTGATGTAATGACCGATGCTCCCCCTCAACAACTGCACCAAAAAAATTGGGATTTTTTGTGCATGTAGTCCACATGTATAGAAATAATTTTCACCAATAGTTCCAGTCAAAAAAAACTTAATTTGAGAGAATGAAAGCCAACTGTGACAAGGACTGGTGCTGTGCCAAGGAGTGGTGGAACACTGTATATCCGTGCGTTTCAGTGATGTGCCGCCCCATCCCAATTCCGTATCATTTTCGAGTCAATGTTATGATAATGTATCCTTAACAAGCCGTACTCACACATGCAGCAATATCACTTGGTATAAATGTTAGCTTGTTTGTATTCAATACCCAAATTTGAATTAATAATATCTTTGGTATATAACTACAGATTAGCCTTTGGTTCGGAAGGCTGCATTTTAACATGCATTCCAGAAACGACAAGGCGATGGTGTGTATCATTCCAAATCTAAGAGCCAATCAACAACTACGTCAGCTTCAGGTTGGTTCGTTACACTTGCCTCTGTCCGAGCGGAATGAGCACGAGAGCCAATAGTCATAGTTGTATTTACTATGCGAAGCTTTTCTCCCCTGGCATACGACGCAAAGTAAAGTGACAACGTAAGGCATAGAAAGGACAAGTGATACGTGAATGACGTACATGCGAGCCGGTGAATGATAGACGATGTTTAACGATTGTGAGACGGTGTGTAGTGGATCGCCAGTTTTCTCCAAGCCAAACGCCATCAAGGCCATCGTTGAGCATCTATACACGCATAAGGTTTGTCAACAAGTCGGTAGTCGGACGTTTATTGAGATTGGAATTGCAACTTGCATATCGACGAGAAGCGCGGAACATCCTCCATGGATGAACCCTCCCCCATTAAGCATATCTAGTATTCACGACGGGGCATTCAAACGCACACCCAAAGACTCGCGATAGCCTTGCGCCTTACCTTCCTCAACAACTAACTCGCACACCACTCTACCTTCTTTCTTTGATGGCTCTTCAGCCTTCTCCGTGATCGTCACCTCGGTCACAGTCATTCGGTTGATGATGGACGCCCCAAAGAGTTTATCGCCCACCAACTGACCGGGGATGTTTCCCAAGAAGATGAACGAAGGGTTAGACAGAAATCGCTTCACGTCATCGGGCGCGTTGCCAGAAATGCAGGAAACGTCGGTCATACAGGAAGAGGCGATGAGGAGAAGGAGGACCGGGGAGGAAAAGGATGAAGAAAGGTGGACGGCCGGAAGATCCGGCAAAGCAAAAGCCGGAATGGCGACTCGGAATGATTGTGGCTGTGCATCACCACTTGGTTTTAGCGCTCCTTAAACTTGTGTTTTCGTGTCTTAAGACGATGAATGCAACAGAGTGCGTGGCTTTCACTGGATAATTTGTGTTTCCAGGCTGGCTACAATGACAAGAAAAACTGGATATTTTCGCTGAAAAAGGGTGCCGTCCTTACTGCTGCTGGCAGGGTCAACCTCTGCCTCTGTGGCAGACACCAATATCGCAGATGTTGCCACTGCTTCGTGTTCCTTGTTCAAGTTACCCAACAAGAGGCCCAGAGATTCTTCGTATGATCAAGGCGTAGATTTGTCTGTTTTGAAGAGCAGACGGAAACAGTTGAGGGTCGAAATACCCGATACCCTTGTTCACTCACATGGGGCCCATTCCAATTCTACCCCAGCGACCAAGGAATCCCCTTGGTCACTTTTCTCTGAGATATCAGAGGCTGGTTCGTTATTTGCTGATATACCCTCGAGCAGAATGTCGGGGCCTGCCTGCCCGTCGATGTCAGCCACGTCACCCAGCGCCAGTACCTCGCCGAAACTCTGCTCTGATATCACCCAAGGACCAGCCCTACTGACCGCTCCTCCTATACCCGGGTTGTACTTCAACCCAACACTGCGTTTATCTCAAGAACTCGCAAAAGGGGTGGTTGACTTTTGCCATCAAACATACTTTCGGAACCCTAATGTTAACCAAGTCATGCTGTTCGGACGCCTCATGGTGACAGATACCCCAGGGACACCTTGCGAGGGTGCATCACCTGTAATACCAGATAACTGTAGCAGCCCCACCGGCCTTCCTGTAATACTTGTTAACCTTCTCTCAACGCTATCCGTCCTGCTCAAACCATACCTACCCTCAACGGTCTACTCGCTCCTCTTCCCTATCTCACCCACCCAAGCCAGACAAGCTATTATCAACCTATATGCGCCCGGGGAGGGTATATCTCCGCATGTTGATCTCCTGAGACGATACGGGGACGGCATTATCGGCGTGAGCTTTGGAAGCGGCTGCGTGATGCGATTTGACAAGGAGAAAAAAAAGGGCGACGCTTCCAGCTCCAACTGTGAACGGGATCGGTGGGACGTATACTTGCCGGAGAGAAGCGTGATCGTGTTGGGGGAGGAGGCACGATACGATTGGACCCATGGGATCGACAGATTGACACGTGATTATGTGTCTGTCGATGGTGCCAGATCAGACGAGAATGGCTTGGAGGTGGGCGCGACGACGCTTGATGGAGGAGAGTGGGGGAGGTGGATTGAGCGTGGCGTTCGGTTGAGCGTCACGTTTCGCTGGCTTTTGCCCGGCGCAGATGTCGTCGGGCCATCTGAGGGTGATATACAGGGCTGAAGCGCTGACAGCCCATACCCTTGCATGTACATGTATATATATACAATCTCCTTGTCATGCGATATGTGGATGGATTGCAAGTAATAGATGTGACACACAAAGAGTTCCAACGTCATCTAAGATGCGATAAGATAAGAGCTTCAATTCAATTCGAGATTTCTCCGACATGTACAGTAGAGCAGGTTTGAGGTTTGGCAATGGAAAATAATGGTTGTGGAGGGGTTGGGTTAGGTGGGGCGGGGTTAAGTGAATAGGTAGGTAGGGCGATTCAACGACATCCGTCCGAGTTATCATCTCCGTGTATCATCTTCCACCGCGAAGGGCCAAGACGAGATGAAGCACCGCCCCGGCAGAGATATTGAAATCCTTGGCTGTCTTATCGTCTTGCCTAACCATCAAACCGTCAATGACACGCAACAACTCAAGTGACACAACTCACATTTGCCGACCACCAAAGATTAACCTCTGCTGCACTGGCGGAACGCCCGACTGTTCCTCCACTTTCTCCTTTATACGCGAGATCTATAGCAAGACGGTGATCAGAGGGTCATGGACGTTGTTCTATGGTTTGAGGTGAGTGGAGAGGCGGACCTTGTCTTCAAAGTCGATGTCGAGTTCGATCTGGAAGTAAAAGTCAAGAGGCACTCGGGACGAAGAGTTGGATGAGGCATACCTCTTTGCCTGTCAGTGTCTGGGTAAGTAGAGGGATGGTCAGTTTTGGTGTGGAGGATGTTGTGAGCAGGGCTTGCCTTGACTTTGATCAACATGGTGGTGGTGAATCGGTGAATGGAAAGAAATAGACGATTATGACATGTGACTTGTGTAAGCGTATCAATAAAGCAACTCAAAGTAATAATACGCTACTATCCAGGCTCTACTTCCTCTCAGACTCACAACCTGGCCGACCATCATCATCGCATTCTACGCCCAGTGTGGTGAAAAAACCAACATCAACTCTTCTGTGCCACAGTGAGTGAACGATATGGAAGCGGTAACGATCAATCGTTGTTGTTACAGTCATCTTAAACACTCCGATTCTCCGTCTTCAATGTCGTCGTCTTCATCCATATCACTTTCACGTCCATTCACATAGCTTCCTCGTATTCGTCCTCCTCATCTTCTTCATTTTCATCTTGAAAGTCCTCATCCTCCTGATCGTCTTCACCGCCATCCTCCTGATCCACTTCGTCTTCACCTTCTTCGATGTTTCCTTCTCTTTCAACTTTCTCTGGGTCACCATCACCATCTTCATCACCAAAACCGTCTTCACTCTCAACATCATCCTCGTCCTCAACTTCATCTTCATAGCCACCTTCTTCACCCTCCTCCCCCTCTTCGCCTTCGTCTTCGTCTTCGCATTCATCTTGTTCATCCTCTTCATCCTCATCACTCTCCGTGTCTTCCACAAATTCCCAACCCTCTGGCACTTCTGGTCTCACCAACCTCGCCACATGTTCCTGCACTAGCATACCTAACCGCCCAACCCAGTCATGCTCAAAACACTCAGGAAAAAGGTTGACATGAGAAACTCACCGATGGCCATTAGCGCTGACCCATCCAAAACTTTATACATGTCTTGTTGATACTTTTGGGACTGCTGTCCTCCCCGTCCGTCGGCGGAGGCAGCGGTGGAGATTGACTTGGACTGACTTGCGCGTGTTGTACGAGCGAGTCTTGTTGAACCGTCGTCAGAATCGTAGGGGTCGTCGCCGTGATCGTTTTCTGGTTCCTGTGGTTCCTTGTCAGAAGCCGACGAATCCTCATACTCGTCGTCATCCATTTCGATCCTTCTTCCTCCTCCCACGCGACGCCTTTTGTTCCGCCGACTTTCACGAGGCCTTTCTACTTTCTTTCCTTTTCGCTTCTTTTCTTTCCGGTACAGCAATCCCAAATTAGACAGCTCCCCGCGCTCCGTGTAGAATGTAGCGGCAAAGTAGTGTATACATTTAAGCAAGTCCTGTCCAAAGAAAGTGTCGGAAACCAGATAGTCTTGTAGGGATTGAATGAAGGCATACGGATGATGGAGGCGGGAGACACGGCTCTCCTTCAGCTCGTGGAGTAGTGCCAGCCTGACTTGCGGGAAGAACAAGAGTGCTTGGGCCAGAAAAAGAAGTGTAGAGGTCATTGAGAAAATCGAGGTCGTTCACAAAATTTCGACGTTTTGATGTTCTGTCGTCGTGTTCTTTTTTTCTTCGTTTTCCGAGTTCAACTCCATACCCATCCTCATACCCATTATCATCGTCCTCACCAGATCCCCGCGCACTTGGCCATATCCGAACGTTTCGATTCCTATAGCGACTGACACCCCATAGCCCGCCGGCGTCGTTGGCTATCCAGTTGCCTCTGGCATCGCGCACCGAGTTTTGTTTGAGTCGGGGTTGGCTGAGGTTGAGTTGGTCAGACTGTTGTACGCGTGTGCCGTCTCTGTGAAGCCTTAGACTGGAAAAGTCGTAGATTGTGCTGCGACGGTTGTCAGTCATTCACTGCATGTGGTCGGTTACAGAGTATGGGTGATTCCCAGTCACGTGCAGCTAGCTGTAAGATAAGATAATGTCGTGCTCGTATTGGATTAACTGCGTAAAGCACATAGGGTATCGGACCTTCAAGAATACATCGCTATGAAACGTAACGAGAAAAAAGAATCTCTCCAGACTCTCAATGCTTGCGAACAAAGAGCTGTTTACCCCAATTTAGAAGGCTTTTACGCCTAGCGGGCTTCGGCTCCTCCATACTTGCGATAACGATATCAACCTCCGTCTTGATATTCTCCAAAAAGTCCTTGGTCATCTTCGTTGGCTTCCAACCCGTGCTCTCGGCATGGGGTCCCCTAGCACGCGCGTTACAACCAAAGTAACGTTGGAAGCCCTAAAGTGTTTTTTTTGTTTTCAGCCATCAAGTTCGCATCAGAAATAGCATGTGAACACTGACGCCAAAGAAGCTATCCAACTCTTCCTGTGTGAACGGCGTTGGATCTGCACTGTTGGCTTTGCCGGCAGCATGCAGTGCCTGGGCAATAGCCTTCCCAACATCGTACATGTTGTGTTCATCAGCGCGGACAAAGTTGACACCTTCGCGGCCATGGCCAGTGTTGGGGTTTGCCTCAATGGTATCGTAAAGCTTGGCGAAGAATTGGCCGACTATAGGGATAAAAGATAAGGTAAGGGAGGATAAGGACGCTATAACCGAAGAGAAACTCGCCCTCGTCGATGTGACAATTGTCCCAGACATTCTTTCCCTCACCTACGTAGGAGCCGCTACTGCGTGCAAGAGATACTTTGATAAGAGCGGGAATTTGGATGGATTGCGTATGCGTAAAGCCAGCTTTTGCGAGCTTGTTTTGGGGCTGGCCCCAAATCGTTGGCGGGCTGACAATGTACACCTTGACGAATCCTGTAATTTCATTTCATGAGTAAAGTGAGCGATCACATCACAGTCAAAGATGCTTATGCTCACCTTCTTTGTCGGCCTCAATGAGCCGCAGTTCGACATTGCGGTGCAGTGCTTCCGGGTCAATTGTGTCGAGCTGCTCGAGGTTGTTGTCGTACCAAATAGTTTCTTCGTGTTTCCCGGCAGCATTGTCAGCAAGAACACCTGGGTCTTTTGTTACGATGGATCAAGTGGTTAAGGTCATCACCCCAAGCTCACCAGTTCCCGACTTGGGGAATTGTCCATCAGCTGTAGTTCATCAAATAAGAGAAGAAACAAAATGCGTACAATATGAATGTAAGAGGAAGCAGTTTTCGTTGACTCGTAACGCTTCTTGAATCCCTTCAACGCAGCTTCAGCAACCTCCATGCTGTCGGCATCGGCCTTTGATTGGATCAGAGAACAGCTCGGGGATCCGTGAGAATGCCTGGGAACATACAACGTTGATAAAATAGTCGTTCTCAGAAACCAACTTCTCGACGAGGGCGGCGTCAGTGTGAGACCCAACCACGGTTTTCACACCAAAGGCCTTTAATTTCTTTGCTTTGTCTGCGTTACGCACGACGGCGGTGATATTGAGATTGCTACCCTTGGGATGGTCGAGGAAGCTCGACAGGACAGAGCTTCCGACATAACCTGTCGACCAGAATGTTGGTCAGTCCCATTTAGCTGTCAACGTCCTCTTCATACCAGTTGCTCCAGTGATCAGAATGTTTTTCTTCGCCATATCTCGAATGAACAACGTGGAGGACAGATATGAGAAAAGTCGAGAAAATGCTTCGACACCCCAATATATATGTCCCACCGTTATCAACGTATCACAGGTCTTCTTTGCGGCTATTCACCATTTTGTATTGATCAGCTTCTCACGACTGCTACGTGTAGACTCCTCGGTAACTGGCCATCTCTAGGCCCGAGGATTCAGAGTAAGTTTCTACTTAAGGAAGATTAAACGAGACAGTGTGCTTACTCAGTAAACGGTCGTCCTGGGATCAAATCTGCATGAGAATCAATGAAACCTAACTCCTTTGATCTATTGTACCTCCGCAGCATTCGCCGCATCATGTGAGCACAAAAGCATAGTTGCCGCGCTAAACGCTTGTATCATAGTCCGACACTCGGTCCAACAAAACAGGTTGCAACAATGGGCACAATGCAAGCCGTCTGTCAACTTATTGACCATGTGCAAATCCACGATGTTGCCATCATTGAGTTGTCATTTGGACAGTTTCTGTCGAGAAACCAAAGATCTAAATTTATAGATCATTGTATGAACAGCTATTCTCTCAAATTGTTCTCACGGAAAGTCGTAATCCAACCATTACACAGTAGGGTTCGTTTCAAGGCCAGCTATGCGACCGCCAATCACAGCAGTTAACATAAGGGGAAGAGTTTTTGGACACATGGGAAAACCTACATTGTTAAGCTAGCCTCGCCTTCTTTCTCACCGGACCGTGCGCATGTGCACCATGTCCGTTCCCAGTACCTTGCCCGGCACCGTAAGGCCCGCCCCCACTGAGGCTCGCGAAGCTCGCCGCTGAGCTGGGTTTTGAATGTGACTGGCCAAAAGCTTGCTGGGCACCGGGTAGTACGTTGTGTGCGCCACCTTGATGAGATGTATTTTGTGCAGGATGAGGCATCATCGAGGGTGCATCATCGTGTGTGATGCGTCTCTGAGGAGGGATCTGGGAGTGGGGTAAACCATAAAACGCGCTGTATTGGTAAGGTCGGGTTTAGGTCACTTGAAATGAATGGTTGGTATATATAACGTACTTGCGTGTGGGCTTGGGATCTTCCGTGAACCACCTGTGATGGAGAGCTTCTCTAGCGGTTAGCCGTTTATCTGGGTTGTAAGCGAAAAGCTGCCGCAAAAGATCATAAGCAAGTGGTGCTCTTAGGCGCGATTGACACCAGTCATGTAAACGGTTAGGATAACTATTGGAAATACAGTGTTAGTCGCAAAAGGCTCCGATTTACTCTGGAGAAGAAGCGTACTGGTCCAGTCGCTTCATGTTCTGGTATTCCGACATATATATTAGATTCGGCCAGTCGTTCTCTAAGCGATCACATGATGAGGAGCTTCTCAAGTTCTAGGGGTGAGTGACTACCTTCTGGCGTGCCTAGTACTTCGAATATCTTCAGCAATTGATCTCTTTGGAATGGTAGGCCGCCGTTGTTCTTTTTTCCCTCCATCTTTGCTTCTTCGCCTTTGAAAATCGGTCTTAAGCTCGCTAGCTCTGCTAGCACACATCCAGTGGCCCAACAGTCAATCGCCTTGTTGTAATGCTTCGAGCCCATGAGCAATTCTGGGGCGCGGTACCAGATAGTGACAACCACTTTATCGCCCGCATGAAGTGACTGTAGGGGTTCATACACAAGACGGGCAAGACCAAGATCTCCAATTTTGACGATTCCAGATGAGGTAATCAAGATATTTGCAGGTTTCAAGTCGCGATGCAAGATATGACATGAGTGAAGGTATAACAGACCATTTAGTAGTTGGTATATCAACGATTTCAAGGTCGATATGGGTATAGGTGAACGTAATGTTTGCGAATGATGATGGATGACTTGCTGTGAACAGCTCAGTTGGTGATACGTAGACCGTGTGGGACTACTCACGAGAAAATCATGTTCTGCATATTCAAAGACCATGTGTATGGCTTTGTCTTCTAATATAACTTCCTTGAGAGCAACTACATTTTCATGATTGATCTCGCGATTAAGCTGGCGACATGTCAGATTCTGTTGAAGAGTGGTTCGCCAAGAAGCCTACCGCCATTTCTCGAATTGCGCTTTGACTGATTCCGGTGTAAGTGACGACGTCCCCTTCCTTGTCAGGTTTGAACTTTTTAATCGCATATATGCTAGTATGGTCTTCCAAACTCTGAGCTTTGTAAACGCGGCCGTATGTCCCGGAGGATATAAAGCCAAGGATCGAATATTTTGACTTGACTGAACGACGAGAGGCCTCGCGTCTTGCGCGGTATACGGACATGATGTCGCAAGACCAGTCGTCTAACATCTTGACAGCTGCTATGCATGGGCAACAACACGAAGCGTCGCTGAGGGCGTTGTCGAGGACGACAAGCAAGAATTGAATATTGACCCTGCCAACACGCGTGAGAAATGCATTCACTGCTCTTTTGACCACAACGCTCTCACTCGCCGTCGTCGTCAGCGACAATGACAACGCACAAGGGTCCTGACAGCCTAACGTTTACTGTGGGCAAGCTTGGTGAGCGCTGATGTGGTGTCGTATGGGGCGTTGTGAAACTTACGAATGGTCAGATGCAGGCATGGCTGTAAGCGCTTGTCGAGAATGAAACATTTGGCCGCTCATAAACCGTACAGATTCTGCTGGGAGAACGTGCTCACTTGATAGAGTTTCCTTCGATACTCTTACCTCCTGGGGCGACGACTGGCTCTATTGTTAACATCGCCGTGCATCAGAACCGTGCGGAGGAGGAAAGGCGAGATGCCGAGTTTTGGGCTCTGCAGGATGATATCCTCAAAGAATATGGTTCTGCTTCGCCAGAGCCACCAAAACTACAGGTGCGTGGGGTTTCTTGGGGTTTACGTGTTACTGAAACTGTTGGTATAGTTGCGCAATGTCACCCAAACGTCCGTTACTCTCGAATGGCCTCAAATCAAGCTCGCTACCGCCAAGCTACGGTCTTTGGATATTTACAAGAACGGCCAACGCCTGGCGTCTATTCCTTCGCCCCTAACAAACACCTCCACGAAACTCTCCGGACTTGATATTAATGCAGAGTATACCTTCCAACTAATACTACGAACCAGCGCTGGGACATACCCCTCCAACCTAATTCGCGCAAGAACGCACACGATGACAGATACGTCAGGCATATCTGTGTGCTTTGGAAACGTCCAAGACTCGGTGTTGTTGGAGAATTCCAAGTTGGCGCTAAGAGAGATGAGAGCGAAATGGAGCGACAAGATACAAATTGATACGACGCATTTCGTCTGTACGACTCCTGCAGCGACTCCCTCTGGCGCACAGGCGACAGGAAATGCAGGCAGTGCTCCAGGTATCGAGTATCAAAGAGCATTACAACTGAGCATTCCCGTGGTTCAGCCTCACTGGATCCTTGCGTGCCATAGTGAGAAAAAGTAAGTCGGACAGATGAGTAGGACATGTTGCCACTGCTCATCAACGTTTCGTAGAATGGTTCCGATAGCTTCATATTACCTCGGTGCTAGTCCTGCGACACCCATGAGTTCAACCCCGTTCACTCGACCCCAGTCCATGTCCCAGGCCTCATTAAACCGCCAGACACCTGGTATAGCATCAAGTCCAAAATCTGCTGGCAACAGAGCTTCTATGCCACCTCCATCTCGGGGCCCGGTTGGCAGTCCTCCCAATAATGCGTCCTCATCATACGTGGGCACTAGTCCCGAATCAAGAGCTAGGACAGTTGCATCCTCTCGCATTGAACCTACAGTAGAAGAGGTTGCAGAAACAGACGAAGCGGTGCTGGACCCGACCGCAGAATTCAAACGGAAAAGTAGAACTGGAATCATGAACAAAGAATTTAGGTTTCCGCCAGAGCGAGGCACGTCCCCCGCCCCTCCTTCAGAACAAGGGAAAGAGGAGGATGAGGAGGATGAGGAAGGCCGGAAGGTGATGGCACCGCCTGGACTGGACAGTTCCAAGCTCTCACAGCCCGTATCAGCCAAGGCTATCGTAACGCCTTCGAGTATTGAGGTTCCTCCACCGCCGCCTGTAGAGAAAGAGCGGCCATTGTCGAGTGTTGACGATGGCGAGGAGGAAGTTGGGGATACGGAGGACATTCCATTAAATTAGATTTATTCCCACGCCCTGGCTTGTACACCGTCTGCGTTCTAGTAGCTCTCAATGTACACATGTCTCTGCCAGAAACCCTCGCAACTGCGCACAAGGATGGTGAACCACTGATCGCGAATGGTCATGACGACCATGATGAGAAGCCTGTGAATGGACATGTTGAGCTAGATCAGGCCGCGGAAGGGAATGTTGAAGAAGACGACGATGATGAGAGCGGTGAAGACACAGAGGGAGGAGAGGAGAATGGGGTAGGTAAACCTGCGTCGCATAACGCAGAAGAAGAGGAGCAAGAAGACGTCGAAGGCGAGGAAGAGGAAGAGGAACCATCCCTCAAGTACGAGCCCATCGTCGGCGCCATTCCCCAGCTCTTAAAGAAGGATGCCGCCTCTTCTCTAGCCATTGTCAACAGAACTATGGTACGGACAGCACACGCCCATTTTGTGCTCAACATCTTACGAGTTTTAGGCCCTGGGCACCCATGGGGGTATCGTGCATGTCCTCGACCTCAGCGGGAAACGACTCAAGTCGTACAAACGTCACACAGCATCCATTGTAGATATATGCTTGGATGCTACTGGTGACTTTGTCGCCACGGCCTCGATTGATGGTACGTGCGTCAAGGCAGATGGAAATTAATCAACAATGTTGTTCACATCGCTATCATTCCTTCAGGACAGGTTACAATACTCTCTCTATCCACTCCAGAGTATCACATAGTCGATATGAAGCGCCCTCTGCGGACTGTTGCGCTTGAACCTAACTTTGCCAAACGAAGCAGCCGGGCGTACGTTTGCGGCGGGCTAGCGGGGGACCTCATCATGAGGGAGAAGGGTTGGCTAGGACACAAGGATACCTTGCTGCATACAGGCGAGGGCCCGATATGGCAAGTCAGGTGGAGAGGAAAATTTATTGCATGGGCCAACGATGTGGTGCGTCTAATGGGCCAGCATGTAATCCATAACTGTCAACTAACTACCCCTTTCTTTTCCGATTGGCCTCATGTAGGGGGTTAGAATATATGACATCAACTCGCAGACGCGGTTCAGCTTTATCGACCGTCCAGCTGGCAGCCCTCGCGCAGATCTTTTTAAATGTTCACTGTATTGGCAAGACGACTCAACGTTGCTCATCGCATGGGCCGACAGCATAAAAGTGGCACGGATACGTGCTCGCACTCGAACGTCTCCAAGCAACTCTACAAACGCCAACTTGCCTCCTTACATTGTCGAAATTGCTGCCTTTTTCAAACTAGACTGTATGCTTTCTGGAATAGCTGCTCATCCTCTCCAAAGCCACAATAACAATAATGCTCCCCCTTTTTCTCTTCCCACTTCTCCCACACTACAACCGAGCCCAACAACAACCATTACGAGCAGCATTCGTGGCGAACGTTCAGGATCCATCGGACAAGTAGGACATGTAAAGTACGCGTCAACGTCATCCATTCTCTCCCAATCTTCCTCCATCAAGACACATAGCTCCCACGCCCTCACTTCGTTCCTCATATTGGCATATACCCCACCAGAGACTTTTGAAGATGAGATGACGGACGACCGCGCAAAACAAGCTCGCAAAGTTGCAGAACGGCCCGAGTTGCGGATCATATCGCGTGCCGGTGAAGAGCTGTCAGCTGATCCGTTGGACGTGATGAATTACCGAGCGTGGGGATGCAATGACTATATGCTGATTGACGCAGACTCTGGTGGCAGGGGACAGATGCCTGGAGATGTCGAAGGAAGGTGTTATGTCGTGATGAGCCCACAAGGTTTGATGCTGGTGAGACCGAGGGATAGGAGGGATCATGTTGCGTGGTTAGTCGAAAAGAAGAGGTATGAGGAGGCGTTGGAAGCGGCAGAGGCATTGGAGCAAGAGTCGGAAATTGGTGTTGCCAATGGAGTCGCGTCCAAGAGTGGTGCTGGGATGACGTTGAATGGGAAATGTGATGATCAGAAGGAGAAAGAAGTGGAGTTGTGCAGGGCGGAGGAAGGCATCGTTGATCCGTTGTCCTCATCGGAGATTGGGCAGAAATTCATTGGATATCTAACCAGTCAAGGTAAATTCCCTTAGGAATATCGCCTGGCAATATGTCTTGATTGACGTGATGAACCAACAGGAGAATTTGAGAAAGCTGCTAGGCTGTGTCCTAAAGTATGCGGTTACAATCAGAAGCGATGGGAGGATTGGATATTTACTTTTGCTCAGACGAGGCAACTGCAGGTGGGTTATGAGTACTTGTGTCGAATTCTTGTTTCCCCTGACTTAACTGATTAGATTATAATACCCTATGTGCCCTTTGAGTCGCCCACGTTGGATAAGGCGGTTTATGAAATGATCCTGGCCTACTTCTTAGCGAATGATCATCAGGTGCATAGTAAACATAAATCATCGGGATGAAAGCTGACGTGACTATCACAGGCATTGTTCAATACAATAAAGGAATGGCCAAGAGACATATATGACATCTCAGCTGTCATCGTAGCCGTCCGCGCTGAGCTCGATAAACTGTCATATACATCCAATACCCTGTCTCCACAATCAGGTTCAGCCATTATGCTCATGGAGTGCATTGCTGAACTCTATACCATAAATCGACAGCCCGGAAAGGCTCTTCCGTACTTTCTCCGATTGCAACGGCCAAACGTGTTTGATTTGATTCGTGAGCACAACTTGTTCACAGATGTTCGGGATCAAGTATTATTGCTTGTCGAATTCGACCATGAACTGATGAAGAGGAGGAGAGAAGCGGGGGTGAAAGTTGATGAAAGTAAAAGCGAGGCAATCACTCTATTGGTTAATAACATTCATTCTATTCCGGTAAGATGTGCCACAAACCAATTTGTTGTGTATCTGCTGAAACAGAGTAATCGGTATACAGATAGCCAGAGTAGTTCAACAGCTACAGAAGAGCCCTTATTACCTGTTTTTGTATCTTGATGCGCTTGTCAGTCAGGATGCACACCTCGTGTGTGATTTTGCGGACTTGCAGGTAAAGTTATCCCCGGTATGACATCAACCGCACGTTAACATGCAGTTCAATTTCAGGTCAAGCTTTATGCAGAATACGCTACGCCCCGTCTAATTGACTTTCTGCGAGCAAGCAACTACTATAGTTTGGAGCAGGCATTTAATGTCTGCAGGGATCGGGATCTAGTACCCGAGATGGTTTTCTTGTTGGGTCGAATGGGGAATAATAAGCAAGCGCTCACGTTGATCATTGAAAGACTTGGTGACGTATATCGGGTAAGTGTATTCTGCGACTCTGTCATTGCTGGGTAAGAAGTGACCGTCGACCGTCTTGGAAGGCTATCGAGTTTGCCAAAGAACAGAACGACGATGACTTGTGGGAGGACCTTCTCAGATATTCAGAGACACGGCCAAGTTAGTACCCCATTATTTACTACCTTCCAAGCACCCCGTTGAGATTCTCTTTTTCCTTTCATAGCTTTCATCCGCGGCTTGCTGGAAAACGTGGGAGTAGAGATCAGTCCCATCCGTCTCATCCGCCGTATAAAAAACGGGCTTGAAATCCCTGGTCTGAAAGATGCGCTTATCAAGATACTGCAAGACTTTCATTTACAGATATCGCTGCTGGAAGGTTGTCAATCTATACTGAACGGAGATAATTCGGACCTCTCCCGCACGCTGCAGAAGGGCCAGACCAGTGGATTCATTTTTTCAGGTTGGTGTACATCCTATTTTATTGCACCCCCCCCCTATTCCTTCCTTCTTTCTAAATATTTTGTCATTTTGCTCCATCTCCTCTCTCCTGTGTACTGAATGGCCTCGGGACTTTTTCAGCGAAGACGATTTGTCCAGTTTGTTCGCGTTCAATTCAAGAGCCACCTCAATCCCTCGTGATTTTGTACCTCTGCCGCCATGTCGTTCACTCAGATTGTCTTGGCGAGAATGATCCACTTCCCTCACCTCCCGATCGAACAGTACACGGTGCTGGGCTGCTGAACGCCGGTCGAGGTATCAGCGGAAAGATCGCCTAGTGCGTACTGATCAGCTTGTTAACCGTTCTGCGGGAACTGATTAGAAATGTCACCGATCTTTACTTAGCGAATCTATCATTCGCGCGAAAGTTGGAAGAGGTTGCCCTGTATGTTACAATAAAGGCGAAGGTGCACGGACATGAAATTTTCTACGAGCTTTCACTTTGCATTTCTGAAGGTTGCATTTTTCTGTACGTTGGAGCCGCTTTACCTATCATAGTCCCATGTTTGATTACGGATACCCTAATGGATGCACTGCAGTCACGGTTACTTCATTCCCTTGTTTGCTGCCGTCCCGTGGTTATAACTTGAGACATTCAAACGTGGATACCAGGGTATGAATGAATTAGGAGAACAATCGACCGACTGTCAGGCGGGCCTCCTATTCTCCACTTGGAGAAAAGCATGGCTTCCTTGTCTCAAATTCTATTGGGTACACCTAGGCTACGATCTCGGGCGAACGCCGCTTACCTGGTCCCAAGTTAAGAGGTGGGTCGATCATTCCCGACCAAGCGTTTCTCTGGCCGAAGGTTGCAGAGATAGGGTTCGTCGGAAAAGCGTGATGGTACATAAACGACATGGAAAAAACCCATGTCCTGTTAACACCACCGTTTAGGATCCCCAGACCAAATATGCGTCACTGTGCACTTACACACCTTTTCCTGGTTTTCTCTTCGCTTGTATTTATTTCAGGGACATGGGCTGCGACGCCTTGTCCATCAGGATACAATCTTATTGACCAAGCTGGAAGGGTAATTATTATCTTATCCTGGGAACGGATCAGCTGACTCACGCTTAACCCTTATCAGTGTATCTGTAAGAAGGGTAGTAGCACTGTAAGCAAGTTGTCGCCTTCCATCGGGACCACCGTCTTTACCTCCTTTCATAGGTCACCCCAAATCCTGCATGCACATATACCATGTCTGGTAACGGTTGTTCGGTAGGCATTGGTCAGTTTCATTCACTTATTCTTGTTTACATTTTCTTTCAGGCAACGTGCCCCACAGGTAGCACATCTCGGCGTCGTAGACAGGTGCAGAAGTTCTTGACAAACGAGGATGGATCGGTACGTTATTTTATCTTTCAATCATTTACCTTCTCATGTGCTCCTATCAGATTCGCAACTGTCCTTCGGGCTTGGAGTCATGTCCTATAGACAGTTCAAAGAACTCCCGGCACGAATGCGTATCGACCAAGTCTGACCTGGATAACTGTGGGGGATGCGCGGCCTCTGGTAAGGGTGTAATCTGTGGAAGTCATCGGGGCGTACGTGCTGCATCTTGTGACAATGGCGTGTGCACCATTCGTACGTGGATCTCATTCTTATGGCAATGGCAGAGATATCTATATTAACACGTTTTGGGCAGATGCATGTCGCACTGGGTACACGTTGGATAAGCAGACGAGCACTTGCGTATTCAGCTCCTAATTTAGCATTGCTGTGACGCTTCGCTAATGTTGCGACTTTCTTATTCCTTGAGTAGATGCCCTCTATATAATATCATAGACTTCATTGTGTCAAAAGTAGAGGCCCTTTCGACACTTTACTCATACAGGTTAGACGGACAATACATGTTATAGGCTGTGTTGAGTTATGGTTCCAATTTATTCAAATCATAATGAGGTATCTCCGGTCTTGAACACTCCAACAATATCCTGCCCTCACTCCAGCACAGCTCGCAACTCATATCTTCCAAACGATTTTAACAACTGACGAGGGCACTAACGCCATCACGGCTCTATACCGACCGCTTGCCGTATATCTCATCCGGCAAGTCTCACGGGTTGGAAAGTCAGCCCACCAAACGTCAAGTCACCCAAGTGACAGCCCGTTTGTCTGCCAACAAAAACACCGATAAGCATGTACGTATAACACGCTGCAACTTGCGTGCTGTTCCGTTTGTGTGTGCGTGCGCGCGTGGAAAGGGGTCATTTCCAAGAGAAAACATACACTCCCGAGTAACGGAAGTGCGGTTGACTTCAGCCGCGCCTCTGGCAGCAAGCGGCGCAATAGAGATATGCGACAAGGCGGGAAGATAAGCAAGCGGCAATGGTTACCTGAATCAACGATGATCGATCCCCACTTCCTTCCGTTCCTCGTGATTCTGGATTGCCACGACGGTCACAAAATACTATACCACCATTTTCAACTAGGATTACAAATTAACACGTTACGGCTTCCACAATCCTAGATACTACAGAATGATGTTCCCTTGCGGCCTTGATGCATGTCGACAATCCATCGCTTTGGGCGTCGATCGTCGTCCCATGTTGAGATATTGCAATAACATTTCCATCCTTTGATCCTAGGACGATAGATATTGTTGAATCGAGTAGCGGCTCTTCGAACGCCGTGGGATCAAAGAGTATATGCGTACTGCTCCCGTTATCATTGCGGTTAACAAAGAGCGATGAGTTAACAGGCTGTTGAAAATACTGACGAATCGAATACGCCAAAAGACGTTGAGATGGGAATGCGAGAGCGATTGATTTCTAGTGGTGTTCTCGGTTCCCGAAAGCATAATGTGCGCCCCGACTCTTCATCGAATGTAGCTTTTGGTAGTCGAGCTGTGGACATCAGTGAGGCATATCCATAGTGAATGATACATTCCAATTCAACGCTCTCCAAACACAAGAGCTCTAGTTACTAAACTCAGACACAAAACTCACTGTTCATCAAAGCGGCGACCATAGCAAGCAGTGCTGCGTCGAATGCATTACCATCGTAATTTATACAAGTTGCATCGACGTAGAGAACCCACGCAGATTTCAGTGGCTGGATACAGAGTGACGACAGGGACAGCATTCCAGAACTGTGGACCAGAACATGTATAAGTCAGACAAAGGAAGACAAAGGACTCGCAGGGACAACTCGCGCTAGAAGAGCTTCATTCAGTCTATCAGATAAGACCTGGGCCTCCTCCGATGGCGGACCAGGCTTGAATTTTGGAGAACACATGGCCGTTAAATCCAGGTTAGGAACTGCATATCGAGATTTTGAATTCAGTTGGATGTCGTCAGCATGCGTAAGGGAGAGGTTTAGAGTGGGATGGAGATCAAGGGACAAACGTAAGGGATAAGGACGAAACGTGACAAGGGATCAGTAAAACAGGATATACGCGACTCACCCAAAAACCCTTCATCTGGACGTTCCAGGTCTGGCTCCGCGATTTCCGCTTTTACACCGCATACGATAGTGGTTTCTCCCAGCCTGACCAGGGCAGAGCCATCGGCGGTGGATATTGAGCCTGCAAGTCGTAGGTAAACGAATGAGGTATCAGCACCAGAATTTAACGGACGAATGAAATGCGTTTCAGTGCTCGCCGTTCATGCACCTGCCGCGCATAATAAGTTTACGAGACACATACCTACATTAATAGACGCGTTCCTCCATGTAGTGAAATCTCGCCCGTCTGGTCTAATGTTTTGTGCTGCAAATCGTTCAAGATAAACCCGTGGATGCAGACGCTGGAAGATGGCTGCTCTCAGTGGCTCTTCAGCAGAGAACGAGGACGTCGCCGGCGTTTGCGCTGAGGCCAATGTTGAGGACATGATGGTGGTGGCAGCAAGAAAGAGGAAATTATTTTTAGTCTATATTATGGCTGGTAGTAAAATATCTACAAAAAAGAAAAATAAAGGAGCAGAAAATCTAGAGAAAAAGATTTAACTGATTCTTTAGTACTATAATGCTTTGCAATGCCAAGATGGTATGTATACAAAATCACAATTTTATTTCCACCCACACCTCAACATGGTACAAGTCCTCTCAAAACCGCCAGCTCTGCATTAATGATACTGCTCGTCGCAGCCCCGATAGACACGTTATTGGACAGCACCACAAACTTGATGTCCAGCACCTGACACTGTCTGACTCTCCCTACCGACACACCGGCACCGTTCTGATAGTACCGATCGAGCCTTGGCTGGGGTCTATCTGGTTCTTCATGCACGACTATCGCATGCCGCGGTGCAGAAGGACACCCCATCGCCTGTGCGTCAGGTGTGAATGCGCTCAGTGCCTCACGGACTTGTTGTGGGCTGGGAGGCGGACGCCGTGCGAAGCGGACAGAGACGCAGGCGGTGTGCCCGTCTACTACGGGAACACGATTACATGACGCCGACACGCGTAAAGGGTGTCTGGCGTGCATGTCGAACGATTTCTGGCCGTCGTCAGCCTCCGTGATACCCCCCAGAATTTTCAGGGTCTCCCATTCCATTTTCTCTTCCTCGCCACCGATGTATGGCACGACATTATCGAGAATATCGAGGCTTGGAACTCCGGGGTAGCCTGCACCCGAGATGGCTTGCATGGTAGTGATGAGCACGCATTCAATGGGACCAAAAGCTTTTTCGAGAGCTGAAAGTGGGATAACGCAACCGGTGGTGGAGCAGTTGGCGTTGGTCACAATGAAACCTTTCTTGAGCGGTGGCGAATGTAGCGCCTGTTGTTGTGGAATCAGAGCGAGGTGAGAATGGTTGACTAGAGGAACCATAAGGGGAACATGGGGATCTCTGCGATAATTTTTTGCATTTGAAAAGACGACCAATTCGGCACTCCTGAAAGCCCCCTCTGTATTGAAGGATCGGTTAGTGGCTGGATGTTGTTGAGCATGTGTGACGCCCACCAATCTCTCCTGCAACTTCAGCATCCAAGCCCGAAAAGATGATCTGGCATTCCTTGAAGTGTTCGGGCTGACATTCCCGCACCACCATATCAGCGACATCATGTGGTATCGGTGTCGTCTGTTTCCATGACGCGGCTTTTGCGTATGGTTTCCCTGCAGACCTGGATGAAGCACCGAGAGCGTGGAGGATGAACCAAGAGTGGTCTGCCAGCAAAGTAATAAAGCGTTGTCCGACGGTGCCTGTAGCACCGAGTACACCGACCTTGATGCGTTGACCTTCCTGCATGTTGTGTCTGGGATATTTTGAGAGCAATGAGGATGAATGATCAGTGCTATCAGTGCTTGCGAGCGGGCGTTTTGCGGCCATCCTCAACGCTTAGCCGTTCAACCGTTCAGTCGTCGGCGACCATCTCAAAGTCACGTGATCCCTAGATCGCCTGCAACGTCGAGCGAGCCAAACGTCAGCCTTGCCCACCATCCACGATGGCAACAACGGAGGACGCCCTCGCCCAGCGCATCTACCCGCCAAACGTTCTCGTCAACTCCTCGCTGATGACCGTCAAATTCCTCTCCTCGTGCTTCACCGGCGCTGCAGCGGGCATTCTCGGTCTCGAAAATTGGTTCGGCTTCATCTTCTTCCTCGTCGCCACCCTCTTCACGTCTCTTTGCATGTACTTCGTCAATTGTCGTGGGAAGCCGGGAAAATATGTACCAGGAGGCATTACTGAGCTGGTAAATCCTGGTCAGGACAATATCTTTACTTTTATTCTTGTTTGGACTCTGTTTTATGGCAAGTCGCCATTTTCCTCTTTCTGCATTGACTCTCCTCTAATCTCTCGTTGATTATAGGCATAGTACACGGTGAGAGGCTTTTTTTCGCCAAACGTGTCGACTCATCTCATTGTTCGGTTAAGTGTATGATTGAGAGGCATTCGGCCCGTTGTTACGGAGCCTTCTCCACTGAGCACAATAAAAATGGGATCAAGGGGTATGACAATGGTGTTAGAGGTGTTGCATGCCCGGAACTTGCTTCGTTTCTGGGTGCCCATCAACCGCGCTGACCACACTGAATTGCTTTGGTGGCCACTGTGGTTCCAGGCAATGATGCATGCGCATTGGAGATTGATGCTTGATCTGACCAAACGTATGCATTTTCCTGAATATATTTACGAACTGCTAGTACCATCAAGTTTCTAGGTTTCAAGTACTATGTAATCTATTGAGGATTGATTCACTCAGATTCAAACTCAGAGATCATCAACTTGCCGGCCACGTGGGCAACGCACGTGTCAGCCACGCGGCTTGTGCCAGACCACGTGGGCTTTGAAGGTGGCTGTGCCAATTCTGTATTTCCGAATCTGGTCCGTCTTGTCCTCGAAACTTTACGTCGCAAATTCATATTTTTTATTGACAAAACATTCCGCATCGCTGCTGGACAATGGACTCATCGGCGGCGGGAGTATTTAAGAAATTTCCATTTGGCTCCATAAGAAAAAAGGACCGAGATGATGACGATGATAAGTCCAAGCCCTAGTTGACCTGACGTGCCCCCGATGCATACGTATTCTATTTATCTCGAAGGTTCAGTTGTTTTTGTTGCATCACGAGATTAAACTTTGGAATCGTATTTTTTTTATTTGTGAATAAAGGAGCATCGACACCATCTCCACTGCCAGACCAACATCTCATCAGCTCCCTTTCCTCATCGATGGCTCAATACGTCCTTCTCCAATACGGCTCTAATCCGTTCAACATGCAGATGAAAGATCAAGAAGGCCGTCTGGCCTGTACAGTGTCAGTAAAACCCTTTCTTGCTATCTATTTGTATGTTTAAAAACCCGCTTTCCAACCCCGCCACACAGTGAGGAGGTCGGTCTTGGCAAATCTTTTCTCATCGCACAAAACTTACTCATCGTTTTCATCATCCGCAGGTCGGACGTGATCCAAATCCTATCATTCGATTGAGGCGTGAAGCAGAATGGGCACAACAACATCCAACGATAATGGGCCCCGACACCGCATTCTACTATCTTGGCCCGGAGAACAGACCCGGATACGTGATCTACGGGAGCAATAAAACAAATATTAAAATGAGCCAACTCTTCAGACAAAATAGGGAAGGCAGCAAGTAAGTCAACCCCCTCATCTGGGGCGTTCATCGTCCTTAAATCCTTCACTGGGGGCGATAGATCCCGGTATTTTACCACACTCAGTGGTAAAGATTACAAGTGGAGGAAACCTGAAGGACGTATGGAGGTAAATGCCCATCAAATCAACCTTTTTCTTTCCTTGACTTATTCACGACTGTTTTGCAAGTGTGTTGACGGCCGCAGCACGAAGCTCGCGACCTGGGAGCTAAGCAAACCGGAAGAAGATCACAGCGCCAAACTCACCATCAAAGCAAACGCCATGCCCATCGTCACTGAAATCCTCACCACTCTCGTTCTAAATCTCATGGCTCAGACCATTGGATGGCCAGATCAAATCTAACTTTCAAACCTCCAACGTCGACCTTGCTACCCTGCGCCCGCTGCGCTCTCCCATTCGTCTTCTCACTTGTAGTTTACAGTTGAACGTGACCATATGACCATACCGCGTATCACACTATACATGATGACTGAGAAATGCGTGTATCACTAACTTTCCTATAACTACAATCATACACGAATATTCAAATACCGTTCTGGTCCATGACAAATAGCTGGTATATGGAAACCGAGTGAGATGAAGCCACCGCGTAAGTACGACCTCATGCCATACGACGGTACATCCAGTTAACAAAGAATAATTATGAGCGCACGTCATCGATGGTCACCCGTTTTACCACAAACCATGGTCCATACCGCTCGGTCGGTTACTTCGTGCTTCAGTTAGATTCTTCATTTGCGGAAACGCCACTGAAGCATTTCCCATCTTGGCAACTAAAAGGGTTTACATGTTCACAGTAAACGGCGAACGGGTCTTTAAACGTTTAAACTTCCGACAATCGTTGCGTGGCTTTGCGCCACAATTTGCCTAAACCCTTAATGACATACGAGCAGTGGCCTTAATGAAACAACACGAAAAATTTTGTGCATCACCTGTGAATAAGCCCAACTCGCCCACACTATTTGTCGTCAGCATTTCCTATCAGCACAATAAACAAAGAAAAATTCTTGCTTATGGAACATCAGATGGGAACTCCTTCATACCCTATGCCCCGACTCACCTTTCACAGGCCCACGTAATGTTATGATGACCACTATCGCTCGACGTCACAAGGAATAATGTCATGATGACCACTATTGTTCGACGTCACTACGCCATTTGGGCCAAGTACAATGGCCTCCCCTTTTCGAGCGGAATGTTTCATGGTCGTTTTGACGGTACAACGCCGCACTTTCCGACTATTCTGTTTTATTTTTTCCTTCTGATCAAATCTTCTCGGACCGCTTCGGGGTGATCTCCGGGTGCGCTGCAATTGTCAGCAGATGCGAGAGTTGTGTATCTGTACCTACGACTCGGCCACTGAGAAGCTTACTTCTGAGGCTGTTGCCTGCTAAACCTTTCATCTGTTTCGCCTAGCCTTTGTAGCGAACAGATAGTGTCGGGTGTAGCATTTGTAACGCTTTTGGTAAGCGTAACGGAGAATGGGTAGCGACGGCTTCTATCGATTAGAGAGCACGTTCAAGAAGTAGCTGACATGACTGCACGAGGTTCGGTCAATGTTTATGGAAAGACGAATGGATCTGAAGAGATTCACGATAGAAGTGTCTTAATCGCTGTCTTCGGTACCGTCTCCGAATCATGCGTCACTGTCACCAGGTTCGTACTGGCCGATAAAGTCGAAAATACCATTTGGGCCGCACAGATGTATCCAATTCAAGTACTTCTTTCACCATCGATATGACGTCTTTCTCATCTCCATCGATCGGCTTCTTCTTGTCCTTCGTATAGTTGTCATAGAATTAAATGAGTGCATTGCAATCCGCTGTCGTCGGGAACGGCCTGCGAAGCTTGGTTATCTTCGACGGCCCACGATGGGTGTTTCACAACAGAAAACCGTATTTCTAGCGGAACTCCGTTTGTGTCATTGAATTAGCTATAGATGTCAAGTTACATTCCTCTGCATATTTGCAGACGTCAAGAGACTCTAAGGGAATCGCATAGTAGACAATAGGCGGCTTTGGATTCCCGGAATGACCCGGTACCGATCATCTAATGGATCCACGGGATTTCGCCGTGCATAATGATCTCGCGAAGCTTCTGCAAAGCAAAGTTTGTGTTAGTCACAAACGTTGGAAGAATGGGTGATTTGTGGCACCTGGTCGCGGTCTGCCTGAGGGCGTCCCATGTATTCAACCCAAGTTGTTCAGGGCCTTTAATCTGGGTTGGGCATAGCACAATTTCGCAACAGAATTCAGGTAAATCAGGCTTGCTAACAAGGGAAAATGTTGATGAAATGAGAGTTGGAGAGTTGAAGCGTATTCTTTCGACCGGCGCGCTGTCACATGACGGTGAATGTTATCCCGGGCTGCACTAGTCATACTCTGTCATACTTCATCGCCAACGGAGGTACAACGGATACAAGTTTAACCTGGATGAAACGTCCATTACGACGTTTGTAAGCTTGTTAATTCTCTGCTTGGTCATGAAACGAGAGCGGGCTAACTGGTTCTGTCGCAGCTGTCGTATGCCAAGCCTTTCATCTGTTCCACCCAGTTTTTGTGTGTTGAATGAAAAAGGCAATACACGGTGAGCGCTTTGGACAACGCTTGGGCCATGCATGAAGTCATGCATCTGCTTGAGTGAGACGCTTGTTACCAACACTTTGCAACTATGCTCTCCATTGATAGACTATTATAGAATACACGCTTAGACATGCTCAACATGCATATATACCATCCCATTACTCTACCCCACCTCAGTCACTATCTTCACGGCTGAGGTGAGTAACACACATTTATTATTCTACCAGAACTAACGTTGTACATAGAATATATCTCTAGGTACTCATTACTCATTATAGGTTTACCTTTCTACATTGTGGCGAAGGGATGGTGTTGGATATAGCATTTGTAACACTTTTGGTAAGCGTAATGGTGGCCCAGCCTAATGCTTATTGACAAATGCATTATCGACAGCTTCTACGACTCTGTTGGGACAAAAAGGGAAGCACAACAGGAGCAAATTGAACTTTTCTTCTTTTTTTTTTTTTTCCCCTAGAAACTATGTATTGAATTCGTCTAGCTGTACAGCATAATGAT